>PVHY01001984.1:60273-125662 GCA_004024945.1 Uropsilus gracilis
TTTTTTTTTCTGAACTTTTTAAAAGCATTTGTAAATATATGGATTTGTGAATATACTTTATCTGAGGGGTTGAATGAAACTTTTGTGGGTAATGGGAATGTTCTACATCTTCATTGTGATGTGTTTGTATAAATTAACATATTTGTCAGAGTTCATAAAAGTGAATTTTATTGTACATCAATTATATCAGTGAAATGAGCTTTAAAAAATAATACAAGTATATACATTCTAGTTCTTACTTAAGAATTACTGACAGTATTTCACTAACAATCCAATCTATTGATGGATTGAGGAAGTAACTGATCTCTTTGTTTTCATCCTCAGAAACAATTTAATTAGTTTACATTTGTATTAGTTGCCTCAAATCTCACAATCAAGGAGAATAGAAAGTTTAATTTCATGTGTTTAGTTAGTATTGAGAAGACCTGTCTCTAACTTTGAGGAAAAAAAGGTGGCAACAGACTGACAAATACACAGGATGTCTGAGAGTGCACAGGTTTTTGTGTGCAAAGTTTGAGGAAATAGATATCTTTAGATCAGTTCTTCTTGGGTGAATACTACTCAAAATATTCATGAGTATTGTTTTTTCTGTTGGTGCCAAAAGTGCATATTCATTTTTTTCAGCATACAGATTTCATAAAACTATTTTAATTATTATGCAGCTATTATGAATCATGCTAAGAAAGCACCTCATTATATTGGTTTTGTCTTACTATAACTAAATTAAAAATAAACAAATTGAAAATTACTTTTATATGATGTAGAGGAAATTAGGATAAATGCAACAAAATATTGACACATCAGATTAACTTTGGGTGGGAGAGTTTTTTCTTTTGTTTCTTTTCAAAATTGTTTTTTAATTAAAATTATTTTAGTTTCAGGTGTACAACTATAATTACTGGACATTTATATACATTGTAAAGTGATCATCATCAAAAGTCTACTTACTATGTGTTTGTAGTAACTTTCAAATTTATGCTTTTGTTCCTAAAGTTTCTATAATGATTACAGATTAAAACTGAGTATTTTTAAAAGCATAAGTAAATGCAGTACCCCAATTGCCATGCAGGATTTTTCTCACTCTCCAATTATTATAATATCTCAGTATTACCCTTTGGACTTCATACTGTATGGCTCACCTGATTGTAGTGAAGCATGTTCTTTGCTTCACTTCCCCAGTCATAAGCTCTGAATTCATCAGATCGGTAAAGCTAAAATAAATGGTTTTTAGAAAAACAATATTCAGAATGAAAATCATGGATGTTTATAGAAAATCTTAGAAAAACACTATTCTCTGGGAAGAAAGTAAGACTTCTGCTTAACAGATCTCAATAACTTTTTATTAATATGATAAACAATTCCAAAGCGAGGGAAGCAATGATCTCCCTTGGCTTGGAGGAAGACTACTAGAAACCAAGACTCTTTTGATAGTTCTCTTTCTGTGGAAGGCTTAGCTCTCCTGCGGTTTCCCTAGTGCACCTCTTGCTTTAGCTCACATCCTAGTTTACAAGTTCTGCTTTAAGATGACTTTCACAGCTCTTACTAAGTTTGCATCAGACCTTTTCCTTTCTCTTAAAATCCAGGGAAACATAAGCATAGAGATGGTAACAAGGACAAAATGGAATCCAACTGCAAAATATCTCATGTAGGCCTGTTAACTCTGTCCTATCACATATTATGAAAATGAGGACTATGATGGTCTTTCATGACAAAGAGGTTACCTGCTTTATATGCAGGATGTTCTGTATTGAAGATCCAGTGGGAGCATGTGACATATACACGTCCATTCGACTCTAAAGGGAAATAAAAATGTTATAACAACAACCATTGGGTGCAATAAACTATGCCTTTCGGAAACATTTATACCAAGAACTACAATGAACTAAAGGTTTTAAAAATGGAGAGATGGAATCATCTAGATAAACATGAACTCGTATCAGGCACTGGAGTGTGAGTGAGCTCTGGGTTGCCTGGAGGCATGAGTTGCTTGAGAGTAAACCTGTACCATTGCTGAAGGTATGAGGTGATTCACGGCATTTGAAGTGGAAGCAACAACACACATTGCAGAACAAAGTAACTAAGAAGGTTCAAGTGTTGGGAGGAACTGTTCCTGCCCCAGCATTGTCATAGATAAGTCAGAAAGCCTGCATTTTAGGCTCTACTTTTGTTAATTCTAAACTTTGTGACTTTGGATGAGTATTTTAACTTTTCTAAACATCTGTTTATTACATCTACTCAATGAGCATACTAAAAATCTAAACATACTAAAAATACTGCTCACTTCCATATGCACTACACTTCAATTTTTATAAACATTTTACAGACAAAAATTAGACATTAAATAATGACCAAAAGCCTATGCCTTAGAATATAATAAAACTGCTCAAGGAAATTTTTTTCTTTTTTAAATTGATTATACACACACATACACAAGTATTTTATATTTATTTACCCCAAATATTTATTTCCTGCTATGTCACCTGTGAACCATTATCACATCATCAGTCAAATTATTAAAAGTCTTTGCTTTTAAAATAGTCATTCAACAATGGTTACTTTTTTAGAACTTTTTGTCTAAAGCAACTTAGTCTTCTCAAGAACAGGGGTGATGTGGGCTGGTGAAGAGAAACCTCTGGGACTAGCTCCACAGTAACAGCCTCATTGGTTATCCATTGGACTATGGCAGACAACTCTACCACAGTAATCTATAAATGCAATCTTCTTGTCTTTTCCTTTCCTCTCCCTTTCTCTTCCACCTTTCCCTTCCAGTCTCTCTCCCCCTCTCTTTCAACTCAAACACTGTAAATAGATTTGGTGAAATAAAATTGCTGCTTTACCTAGAAAAGAGATTACATTTCCATTCATTTTTCTTTCATATTTTCTAAGTAAGAGGTAAGTTTTATTTGATGTCAAAATCACCCCAGCAATGAAGAAATAGAAGAATTCAACTTAGTGCTTGTATGTGTACTTTTCTAGAATTTTATTTCTTAATGCTTGGCATTTTATAAATTTATATTAACTGCAGCAAATGGTGATTGATCACAAACATGTAAAACTACTACCAATTATAGTAGCAAATGTGACCAAGGATGGTCACAAATGCAACACACAAATATCCAAATATGATCCTTCCCCTATCCTCACATTCGCAATCTATTGAATATTTAACTTTTAGGCACAGCAATCTTTGCCCTTCAGAGTAATCAGAATGAGCCAAGGTAAATTGAACCAAGGCATCATATGACCCCATAATCATTATACCTACCATATTCATATTTTTCATGTTGGATCCAGCCCACAAGGACATAAATTGACTACATATCACCCAGAGTATCTTGTTGTTGCATAATTTGATAGAAGTTAACTTAGTTGACTTATCTTCTAAAAAGAAACCTTTGGTACCAAACATACGCTGCAAAAAAAGAAATATTTTTAAGAACCTCTTTTAGACTCCTTGTCACTCCCTTCCTCCCAGGAATGAGGATTATTGGGGATTTATATTTGCATGCTGCTTTGGTCAAATCATTGAGGAATAGATTCATCTCCATCCAAGGAAGATCCTCACGGAGAATGTAGTAAGGATCTCTAAATTCATTCTCATGGTGAAATTTCCCTGCATTCTGTGTAACTTCAGGTTGCCTGCACTTTTTATTTCTCATAGTTTGGCAATAAAGGTGGAACAGTTACTCCTCAAGGTCAAATATTACCTTAAATAGGAAGAAAAAATAAAGTATGCCTATTATTCACATGCCCAGAGTTAGTCAAGTCTTATGCAGAAAAGTAGACAATGGTGTACTGAAGTACAGGTGCCAATAAACAGAAAAAATTTATGTCATAAAAGACTGAAAAGCTATGAAATGGCAAGAAGGATCAGGAGACTGAAGGTGGCAGGAAGTCTGACAATAGAGGAATGATATTTAGATCTGAGCTATGCAGACAGAGCAATATTAATACAAGCTGGTATGTTTAGAGATATGCCTATCTCTAAATTTAATAAGTTTATCTATTCAATTCTGCTAAGACGTGGAACAAATCCAAAACTAGTATCAATACACTTTGAAATAGAACTTTCCAAAACACATAAAGTTTACATCTTTTGAGCTTATAGTCAACAATACAGAAAATACCATTGCACAATGAATCCTACTGAAATAAACCTATGAAAATTCTCCCTTGTGCTAAATCAAATGTAATTTTTTTCATTTCTATCATTCCAACTCAAAACAGATCATATTGAATATATGAACTTTTGTGATACCCAAACCACAACAGGTTTTTGTGGTCTCTTTGATTTCTTTTTGCTCCAAATATATTTTATTCCTTACCACAAACTTAAAGGGTAAATTTGGTAAAATACTGTGTTCATTGTGGCAATGACTTTTTTAGTAAAACAAAGAAACAGCAAGGGAAAAAACAACCAATGGGACTGAACCATGGAGCGATAGAGGAGGAGGGGGAAGAAGGCAGGGGAGGTGAAGAGCACAAAAGATCAGGATAGTTAACAAATGTTAGTGAAGTGGGAAAGCCCCGGGGAAAAAAATAAATAAATAAATAAATAAATAAATAAATAAAACAAAAAAACACACACATATACCATATATTGGAAGAGAACAACAGGCCAAACAACCAACAACTAAACATCAACTTAACCAAACAACAATTTGCAGAAAAATGGGAGGAGTGACTGAAGGGGGGATACAGAGGGGGAATATGGAGGGAGGAGGAAGGGGGTTACAGAGGGGATATGGAGGGAGGAGGAGGGATCAATTAATGCACAATTGTGACAAATCAATAAAATGAATTAAAAAAAACAAGTAATAATATACTTAAGTGGATGTTTAGTGACTTGTAATTTAAAAAAAAAAAAGCCCAAAACCACAATTAGCAATCAAACTATTTTTCCTATCTCTGGAAAATAAGTATTTAAATAAATAGTTGAGTATTAAGACATTCCGTCTGTGGAATCATTGTTTTAGTAACTTGCACTAAGTATCTACATGGAAGGGATATATTAATCAGTCTTAGCTAACATCAAAAGCAGGGAAGTCGGTGGTAATTATATAACTTGAAAAATTTCTTTCACTTGGGCATTGGAAATTCATTGTCCTGCTCACCGGAATAAAAAAACTTGTGAACTAACACTATACAGACTTAACATTCAGCTCAGTGAGTAACACTTCATATACATTCAGTTCTGTTCAAGATTATGTTTAGTAAGTTGCATGTGGAAACTGAATGTATGGAACAGATATGCAACAAGTGAACACACGCTCCTACGTACACACAAGCACATGGTCACAGAACAATGGTTTCTGGAGTTTTCATTCATATTTTCTACCTTTAATTCATTAACAATTTAATTGTAAGAAGAATCTATGATCTTATATGAGCTCCTTGGATAGATTTTGATAAAAGGAGAAGCCTACCTTGATTAAGGAATTTGGAAGTAGGAAAAAACTGGTAAAAATACCCGTGGGATATTTGAATGAAACCACAGGACTCAAGGCAAAATTCATTTTGATTCTTTGTGCTAGTTCAGGCATGGTGGAAAAGGCTACAAACCCTGAGAGAATAAGAGACAAGAGAATCTTGTAAAAATTAGAAATATTTATGCAATGTTTCTACTACGAGGGACTTAGCTTTGTCATTTTTATATTTCTTCTGCAGTGATCTTAGGATGGAAACTCTTTTGGGTTATTCTACAAACACAATCTACCTTTACCTTCTCTACTCTCGATTCTCTGTTTTTCTCTTATTCTGGACAATTTAGTATTACTGGGGAACTGAGAATAAGGTGCTGAAGCAACCAACTCCTGCTGGGTAAACTGTGGACAAGCTCTCTTACCTAAGTATGTGGTAAGTACTGGCAATGTTGCCAATTTACCCTGAACACTGAGATGCCAGATCAGTCATAGAGCTTCCAGAAGTAAATAGCAACTTGTGGTAGGCTAGTTAGTTCTTTCTGCACTATCATTCAGTTTGCTGTGTGTCATTCGCAAACCAGAGAAATCATTGCAACAAGACGAAGAAAACCTCTCTTGCTTGCTTTAATTGCCTCCAGCAAACTGGAGACAAAATTATTGCATTGACCCTCTGAGATTGCAATGGGCCCTGGCTTCTCTAAATGTTTTCTTAGGGAAAGGTCCCTAAATCAGAGATAGTGACCACCTGCTGATACTCTCCATTTCTCAATTACTCTTAGGCTTTAGAATGTTAATTACCACTCACGTTTGTGTTTGTCTTCTTTAAAATTCACCAGACCCTCACCCTGTATCTCTAAATACCTTTTTTTTGTTAATAAATTTTCTATTTGGTTCATTACCTCCAAATCGGCCCTCAGTCTTACTGAGACATCTCTCTCGTTATTCTTTTCTCATACCTTGCATCTGGCTACCAATATCTGGTGCCCAACATGGGGCATCATCTCTCTGTTACCTTGCCTGTCCAGTCTTATTTTCCTCTCTGAGAGCTGTCTAGCTCTTTCAGCCCACTAACTTGGCTTTTAAGGTCACCGGAAACTGGCCTGAGTCTATCAGACTTAGTAATCTCATGCCAGAAGGGGGAGGGCTTGGCCTCATGCACAACCAATATTAGTTTCTATGGTAAACTCACTTTCATCTATCTCTATCATTCAATATGAGAAAAGATAAAAGGCAAGTAAAAGCCATAGCCATCAGTGAACGGTGAACCAGAGAAGAGCCAGAAAATCTGGAGTACCGTACTTTTTGGAACTGAAGGTATGGTAAATGTAACACAGGTGTTAAGAGCTCAAGGGAGATGAACATTTTGTAAAGGTAATATGGTAGATATTAAATGCCAAGGGACATTAAGTATTCTAAAAGGGATATAAAAAATAGGTTATAATTTTTCTTAAAATGTTACCTTAAACTAGGAAAACATGGCCTAATAAACTCTGGCATCTTGGAGAGTGTAAGAGATGACCCAGAACTAACATTTTTTCTTTTTAGTATCATGCTGGTTTCTAATATCCTGCCAGATGGCATCTAAGCTCCTGGAACTGGAGAACTTCAAATAAGTTAATCTCATCAGTCAACAATATCTGAGATGGTTAAAAACTTACCATGACTACAACATTCAAAAAACTGTAAAAAATATTAATGATGATTTTAATATAACTTAATAAAAAATGCTGTCTGACATAGTTATGTAAAATAATGTTATCAAAAAGTCTCTAAAAAGCTAAGTCCATTCTGATTCAAAAGAGATAGCCTGCCAGTAACAAATGGTAGCACATTTGAAAAACAAAATAAAATAAAACACAAAAACAACTTCAAAATGCCAAAAATGCTTTAATTTGTAGTCTGGTATAAATAGAGCTAATTCTAATGTAAAAGTAGTGTAAATTTTTTTAATTACAAAGAAGCAGTATCAATAAGTTAAAGGATTCAACCTGTAAAAAGCTTTCACAGCTTTTACAAACTGCTCCACTACAAAGAGTTAAGTCTTAAAGTTAAGCCTCAGTCAAAGTTTCTGCCACTAGATGAGCCGCTGCTGCTGCACCAAAAGCTGCTCAGTGTCCACAGTTTCACAGGTTTTTTTCTTCCTAAAACAGTTGAACTCACAGCTGCTGCCCCTCCCTACAGGGTTGCCTGTCAAATGTTACAGCCAGCTCAACATAGCTCTTCCCAAAGTCAGGTATTTCTAACCTAAAAGTATCTTTTAGGTTACAAAGTTCTGATCATTTCTAAAAACTGCTGTTGCAGCTTATTCTAACTAAAAAATCCAACTTAGTTCCCTCAAAACATTTTAGTTTAATCAATACCAAAAACATTTCTAGTTCAAAAATTGATAGTCCATCCTAACATCATTCACTCTAATTTTCAAGATAAGATTAAGTTTATACTAATACCACCCCTCTGGGAAAAAAAAGCAATAAAGATACATTCTAGGTAAAAAAAACAATTAAAACAAAACCAGTTAAAACCTGATCTCAGTAAATAAAATTCATCAATATTTACAATTGTTAGAAAAGTCAAAAATGTAGAGATTACTTCTCAATTATCCTAAATAGCACACACACAAAAAAAGTTGATCTGTTCTGTGCCTTCTGTTAATGATTTAACCTCAACATTTGCATTATCAATGGAGAGCTCCTTTCCCAAAAATAAAAAAACAGCCCTACAACTTACCGAACATTTGTTTTCCCGGAGAGTCTATCCTATAATAAAAAATTATTCTTCTGTCATTGTGTGACTATAAGGCTAACAATTTAATAAAAGATGTGGTGGCTCCACAGGGGGTTGGAATCAACAATAAAAAGGAATGTATTTGTATCTGTTATCTTAATTGTGATGTATCTTAGTGTGTCTTTCATATTCTTTAAATAAAATAATAACAATGAGCTGCTTAACTAGCACATTAGGTAAAACATGACATTCTTAACCTTAGAGTTTCTGGTTTCAAGCCCCACATTAAAAACTAAACTCAGCTGTGTATTATTAATTCAAAAATTCTCCACAGTTATGGTAGGGTAAAAGTAGCCTTTGTTAAAGTACTCTTAAAAAATTAGACACATTTAACCTAAACAACTGGTTCTTTAAAAAGTTATTTTATATCTGTGATGGTTTCATTTTTTCAATCAAACCACTTTATTTAATAGAACAGCAATTGTGATTTCAAAGTATTCTTAAAAGTTTTAAAAACATTGTATCTGTAATCATTTTGTTTTAGTTAACACAATTATATATAACATCAGTACAAAATTCTTAAAGGTTTTAAAAACATGGTGACTTTGAAAAAGGTAAAACAATAAAATTCTAATTTCTACAAAATCTTAAAAGTTTTAACAACATAAAAATGACTTTTTCAAAAGTATGATACTAATATTTTAATATAAACTAAGTCACTGGTTATCAACTCGGCTTGTTTCTTTAACTGTTTGCCTATTAACATTTCTTAAAAAAAATACTATCAAGGTATTTAAGTTAATTCTCAAAATGACTTGTTAAAATTTCAAAATAAATTTGCTTAACTTAAAACTACATTGTCAAAATTAAAAAATAATCATTTTTATAAGTTCACAATGTGTTCTAAAAAACATTAAAATATAAAGGTATAAATTTCTGGTAATTACATTTTTTCACATTAATATTGTACTATAATTCACATCAAAATTAGAGTGTACTTTAAAATACATAACAACATAGTTATTTAAACTAAAATCTTAATTTAAAATTACCTAGTAAGGTCCTAACAAATTCATAGTCCAAGATACTTTTAAAGTTTTTATAATAACTTTTAAAATTGAATCTTGTTTGTATTGTTTGAAAAATATATACAACTTTTAAACAAATTAATCAAAACTAAATATAAATGTAGTTAATAATATAAAAAATTATTAAACTTTAAAAAATAAATAAAAACAAATAGTACATATAAACATGTTTAAATGTTATATGGCCTATAAATAATATAAGATATTATCATTTTGTTATAATAATATTAAATATAAAATAAACAGTATTAAATGAATATAGATAATATAAAATAAAATTATTATTTTATAATGATATATAACATCATTATAAATACATATAAGTATACAATTTATTTAAAATGTCAATTATTAAATAACTAATCCTTTGATAATAATGTCAACTTGTTAAAAGGTAAATAATAACTAAAATTTATACTTTTATATGTCATCTATCTTTTGTTATAGTTTTTGTGATTTAAATTTATTTGAATCATATTAAACAAAAAAGAAAGTAGACCTTGATAAAAATGTTTTGGTATTACTTTATATTTGTCCTATTAAAGGTTTGGAAAATAAATAAATAAATAAATAAATAGATAGATAGATAGATAGATAGAGCATAATGTAAGTTAAAGAAAAATGAACCAATCTCTAATTATTAGTCATTTAAAATGATGATACTGTTGATAATGATAATAGTAGTAATAATAATGATAATCATAATAACAGTAAGGAGCAAAAAGACAACCAGCTCTTATTATATGGTAATATAAAGGGACCCTCTGACCAAACAATGGTCCAGTCCAACTCAAGTTATAACACAGGAGAGAAGTTCTGTTTGTATTTTTACAGATAACGGAAAACAACGGATCCTGGTCCCATTTACTGAAATCCAAAAACGAATGGGAGAGTTATACATCTACCAACGACAAATCTGTACTCATAAACCCAGCTATAGCCACTGTTCCAGCTGTTTCTTGCTACCCTGAAGTCTCTACAGCTAATCTTCCTGATAACCTATGACACAGTTGTCCAAAAACTGGCTGATGGAAAATGCTAGCTAAAACATAAAATGGATACTTTGCAAAAAATTGGACTACATGTATTATAAAATCTTTGCTTTTTCTACACTGTCATAATTTTACTAATGTTTGTGTTACCCTTTGTACGGATCAGAATCTCAGTTAGTCAGAGCATCAAATTGCCTTTGCTCAAAACCATAATTTGTTTGCTAAACAAATGCAAGAGGTTGTATCTCATTTGAATAGTTTTAAAGCCACACCCCACCCCAAACCCGGTTGACCTGTCCTGGTTTAACCCTTTGAATTGGGGGGCTTACTTAGCATGTAAACTGCTACTTGTTGCTGTAATATTAATCATAATTATTTTCTTGCTAAGGCTGCTTTTGCATCCATCACAGTCGACCTGTCAAAATTTCCTAACTTACATTAAACGAAAGACTTGCTGTGCGCCATTCGCAAACCAGAGAAATCATTACAACAAGAGGAGGAAAACCTCTCTTGCTTAAATTGCCTCCAGCAAACTGGAGACAAAATTATTGCATTGACCCTCTGAGATTGCAATGGGCTCTGGCTTCTCTGAATATTTTCTTAGGGAGAGCTCCCTAAATCAGAGATAGTGACCACCTGTCCATACTCCCCATTTCTCAATTACTCTTAGCCTTTAGAATGTTAATTTCCTCTCACATTTGTGTTTGTCTTCTTTAAAATTCACCAGACCCTCACCCTGTGTCTCTATAAAACCCTTTTCTTTTGTTAATAAATTTGCCATTTGGTTCATTACAGCCAATCTTACAGCCTTCAGTCTTACTGAGCATCTCTCTCATGATTCCTTGGTCCAGGCGCCAACACAGTTGTACCTTGTACCTTGGTCCAGGCGCCAACACAGTTACTCCATGATTTTTCTTCCTCATAATGGAATGACATTTCATGGCTCCCAGGACTTCACTAGAAGCTTACCAACCACTCAGAACCTTCCCTGCTTCCCATGGGAAAGGAATACTTCCTTGAACCACAGAAAGGATCAGGGGTTTCCACTTACTTTCATTTTTCATTGATAATATTGTACCCATTTCTATCTTATGAGGTTGAGGCAGAGCGCAAAGCTACAAATTAACTTGAGAATATCATGCATTTTGGTTCTCAGAGGTGTTTTCTGGGGCCCTTTATACTGTGTGTGAGTCTCTGTGTGCATATATGACCAGAGCAGAAGTTCTTGTATGTTCTGAGATTATAACCTACCTATCAATATAAGCACTGATAAATATATATCTGCTATTGATGATAATAGTGACAATGACATTATTGTAAGAATATTTGTCATCTTTTTCAGTTTCATTCAAATCAAAGTGCTGTATTTTTGCCTAATTCAGTGTCTTAAAATTGAAAACTGGATCGCTGACAAATTCACATTTCTAATAATATAAGTCCCTTTTCTTTTTTATTTGGAGCTAGATACTGATTTCTTTCCAAAAGGTCTATGAACTACTATGGTCTTGGACTCTTTAAAAGCCTGAAAAGTGCTAAAATATCATTGCTATTCTTTAAGTTTGAATCATATGCAAAATAAATAGAGTTAATTTACTATTTTAGCAACTTTGATGTTCCAGCTCACAAACATAAGGTGATCATAGTTTATAATTTCAAATTAAATTAAATGTTCTAATGAAAGTTTAAGCATATCCTGTTTCTATAAATCTCATGTAGACTTTGAGGAAGATATGATTGAGGAATATTTATCATTCCTGAGGTTTCACTTTTTAGCTCAGAGGTCATCTAGAAACTTAGTTTTTAAATCACTTCTTTGGATGTTGGGCATAGATTACCCTTGAGAAATTTTATCACCATTATACAAATTGCTGCTGTATGCAGAAGTGCAGGAAAGGCTTGCCCTACTTGCAGTCTCTGGAATTCGGGTTTCACAGTCACTCAGGGCCCTAGACATATGAGCTCAGCACAGGACACAGAATTAAAGGATTATAAATGGCAGCTACTCTGCTCCAATTGAAAGGTTAATTCTCTTAAAACTCTGAACTTTGTAAACATACCTATTGTCGTGCCAAGTGAGTGTCCAATGAAGTACAAACTTTCCTGACCAGTTTTGTTTACGATGAAGTCTACTATTCCTGGAAGATCATATTTGGCCATTTCATCAAAACTGAAAATTGGAACAGGGGGTTATAAATATTTAGAATCATTTTGCCACTCAGAACATTTATTTTTACACAAAGGGTTCTATGCTGATCACTAGTTTGGCTTGTATACCATTACTTATTCAATTAAATGTGGACTAATAGAGATTTTTTGCTGCATTTGTGTATTTTACTTTCTATGAACAATATGATTACAAAGCTTAAGTATACTAGCTGATGTTCAGCCTTTTTAAAGAAAAAATATTTTATTATTTTATTTGCATTGTTATGTACCCTGGGATTCTCCCACCACCTTATCAGCCTTGAACAATTGTCCCAGTCTTCTGTACCCCTCCCTCCCTCATATCCCCCTCCCCCTCTCATGCTCTATGCTCCAATTTTGCTAAAAATTAGTTTTAAATTTTCCTTGTCTGTTGGATTGTTTTCCCTTTATCCCTCATATAAATGAGACCATCATGATTCCTTCTAGCTTCATCCATATTGCCACAAATGACATGTCTGTCTTTTTTGATTAATGAATAGTATTATGTCATTTACTTATACCACAATTTTCTGTACCGTTCATCTATATTGGAGCATTTGGGTTGCTTCCAAATGCTGGCTATTATAAATAGTGCTGCTATTATAAATAAACTGACATTCAACCTTACCTTAACATTACCTTAACTATTATAAACTGACATTCAACCTTACCATTCCTTCTTTATTATCTTCCCTTGTATTTCTTTTACTTCTCTTTTCCTATCTTGCCTGCATGTTTCTACTTTAGGCACAACCTTGGGGCTATAAGATTTATAGACTATTTAATATCCAGCTTTAGAAACAAGACTGATTGCAAATCTTGATTCTATCATTGGCTAGATGAGTATGTTTGATAAGTTACCTAAATGCTCTGACCTTAAGTTTCCTACTTGTGAAATAAACATGATAATGTCTGCTGCATATCTGTCAGGTTGGATAGTATGAAAGGAATGATTTTAGCTTTAGTAAACATTCAATTATGTGTTGCTATTATTAACATTTCTGTCCAAATGGAGAACCATTCAAATATGCCAAAATACAAGTGTTTTTCAGTTGATGTTAAATCAGGAGAAGCAAAGGCCAGCACAACAGATTCCATAAACTAGAGGACTATTTGTTGAAGTCGGAAGGACAGGTGATGAAATCTCTAGATTGCTACTCCTAATTATAGGAAAATTGAATGATGTGTTATAGTAAAAACTTCCACCTTGCCAGCCCAGAGCCTAAGCACAAAATGTTTCCTGATATTTGCCCCTATCCAAAAGTTCTGCTGATCTTTAAAATTTGCTCTATCCTTCCTCCCTCCTTAATTTGTCAGTGGATGTTCAGTATTTCATCACTACTGTAAAAATGTGCAATCTGTTCTAGCAGGATGCTTATAAACTAACAGGGAGCTAAGACAGGTGAAACAAAGCTGACTTGCAGCATCAACCCCTCTTGGGGTAAATGTTCCTTTATTAAGAGAAAGCCAGAATGTGAAAAGATTCTTTCCTATTACCCATTAACAAGGTTTTAAGTTTTAGAGTTTTATGAAAATCATGTTCTATATCATCTTAAGCATGTGTTCTTTAAATAAAATGTACATTGGTTCATATGAAATTTGCAAAGCTGTTGGGCAAAGAGAAAATCACTAAAATGAATTAAAGCTTTGTGAGAGCAGCAACTTTGCTCATTCTTGAATGCTTGGGACCTGGAATAGTGCATTTAGTTGGCACTCAAATAACATTGGTTGAATGAGGGCATGGGCAGGTTATAGGAGTTTCCTAAGCTGTCCCTCAGGATAGCTATACGTATACATGACTATAATGTATAGTATCAGATAGAATTAGATGTTAAAATGAGCTTGTTAAAATGCTATCATTTGCTGGTGGGAGAATCAGTAGAAGTCAAAGCTTCTTGCTTCTTTTTGAGGCCTTAGTAGAAACTACAAGATGCTATAGGAGCTCAATTATCATATACATGAGTAATACTTATACTATTATATTTTAATAGATGTTTAAAACTTCCTTCATGATGTTCTTAAATACAATTTACCTAAAAGCCCAGAATTCTTCATCAGTCGATGAAAAGGTTTTGTGTCTTCTTGACCAAGTATTCCCTCTACTGTTTCCCATCCATACATCATAACCTGCATCTGCCAAAAGGAATCCAAGGCTTCCATTGGCATAATTCTCAAGCCATGAGGCATTGTCAGCAAACAGGGCATGCTGCATATATACTACTGGCCGGGGATCTGGGAGAGGAAAAGTTAATACACAGAGCATTTCAGGAACATGATAGAAACACACACACACACACACACACACACACACACACAATAAACATCCCACTGGAAAAAGCAAAAAACAAAACATCATTTCCCTTTGCCCTTGTCATTGCCATAGTACATCTAACCCCATGATTTAAGCTTCTTGTCACATATTTTGCCCATGGTGCTATGCCTACTGATTGATATCTATGAGTTTATTAAATAGTAATTATAAAGTAACTACTATTTTAAGGGTCCTCATTCTACAGGTATAGAAACAGAACCTTAAGTAACTTTTCCAAGTTAACGAGGGATCAAGACAGGTCTTGATCCTGCCAAAACACATGCTTGTAACTGCTCTGCTATATGCATTTACATTGACATGGCTCCATGATTTGGCTTACATAAAGACATGAAGGTTATAACATTTAATGGGACACTATACCTGTCCAAAAAAGGAATAGAGGTGAACACAAATGGACAAGGATTAGTTCCTTATCTAGTTTTGACCCAAATCCCCAAGCTCAACTCAGTAGAGAAGATTTGAAAAGTGATATTAAAATCAGCCCAACATCCTTTACAAAATTTCAAATTCCCAACAGAAAAGGTATTCAGGTATATGAGAATAACAGGGTTGAAATTTCAGAAAACGGGTGATAATTAATGAGTAAGAGTACAGGCTCTAGTATCTGTCTACCCAGGTTGAAATCTGGTTCTGTCACTTGCTATTTGTGTGACTTTAAGTCTATTAAAATGGCTGTTCTGTCTCAATTTCTTCATCTGTAAAGTGGTAAGTGTTTAAAGTACCAGCACCATAGAGTTGCTACCAGGATTAACTGATTTAATTCATTAAGGTATTTACAATAATACAAATAATATATCATTTTTAATTCTAAAATCTTCCCCCCCAAATCTTCCCTCTTAACCAAAATTTTTCTATAAATGCTTTTAAATATATTTTTTCATAGCCTCCTCTCACTAATACCTGATGTTGCCAGAATTAACAAAAGAAGAAAAAATACTCAGAATATCCTGCTACATTTGAATTTTGGTTAAACAATAGAAAATTTGTGTGTATATCCTTAAGTGGGATTTATATGAACAACATACTCATTGTGTTATCTGAAATTCAGCTTCAACTGAACTTCTCATATTTTATATGATAGCTCTACACATGCTCATTCTTATTTTCATTCTGAAAGTTCAGAATTATGAATTTCTTCCCTAGAAGGAGAGCATAGTATGCTGTCTCTGAGTGTAGATGGTGGTAGCAAAGAGGCAGAGTGGTGTTAACTTAGCCACCAACAAAGCATTTGTCATCTTGCCAGATATGCGGCTTACTTTCATCTCTCCTTCCTCTTAGGCTTTGCAGTTATGGCTCCCTTTTTCAAGAAGGTAACTCCTCTGTTTTTGCAAGGCTGGTTCATCATCCTGTATTTCAGGTCCTATGAACACCATGCTCTTTCATTTCATAAACCATCTGTCAAATTATATGTTAAATCTTTCTTTCCTAAAAAAGTTTCAGAAATGCCACTGTCATTAAACTTGATTTTTTTTTATTATCATACAGAGGAAGATCTGCAGATTTCCCTGGCAACATGGGTGGGTCTTTTAGGGTACCCAATAATCAACTTTATAAACCTAGTAGATATCTTTCCAACAGTGAGGAAGTTCACTTTCTGGGAATGAGTCTCTACATGAGTAATCAGTGATGAATTAGATTGTAGGTTCCCCCGGTGAATTTACACCCTAACAAGAAAACCAGGTTACAATTAGCAAGATTGGTCTTGCCTGTTGTATTACATTTTCAGGTTCTTGTCTATCATCAGAGACATACAGGAAAAGAGGCAAGACTGTCTGTTAACCATTTAAAGGCCAATTCAAAATTCCAACCAATTTTGATAAGTCACTCATTCTCCTGATAAATCTTCTGCAATAAATTTTAGTGATATGCAGTTCTCTTTCTCAGGAAAGACACTTCTTGTACCTGTACTCTTGGTATCTTTTTGCCCATGGGGAATTCTGTTGATGCTGAGTATGTATCCATCTTTGGTGATAACTTCATACTCCTCGCTGGGGTAGCCATTGTAGGTGATGATTTCACTCTGCTCAGTGAAAATACAGACATTAGATAAATGTCTCCTCTAAAGGTCTCAGAAGAAACTAGAACAAAACATCTGTTCTGTGTTCTGTGTGTAGACTAACTAAAACCTGTAGACCAAAGTAATTATGAAATTAATTTCCTATAGTTTTCTATAGGAAACTTGATTTAAAAATGAATAGAATGCCAAATAATGTCTAATATTGCCAAATTTGGGGGAGGTAGGTGAAGATAATATTTAGCCTAGATCCATTGTTTTGACAACGCTATATTCTTATGCTAGTTGTCTATAGGAACAGCTCTTGGTTAAAAGATGCTAAATCCATGGTCCAATAGGGGGCAGTACTATGTGTCATTTAGATGCTTCCCATATAATTTCTTAATATTTGTAAAAAATGAATTTACAAGAAAAGGTTGTCTACAAAACCCACAATTCTTCTTTACAGTACTGTAAATTATCGTTTATTCAATCAACAATGCAGATCTACCTAGACTGATTCTTAAAGAAATGCTTAAAATCACATATTTTTAAACCTACTTTCTTAGCAGAGATTTCCTACCATACTAGGACCTTTAATAATTTCCCAAGCCATTAGTCTTCTTAGTTTGATGTTCTTTTAAATATTATATGACTTACAATATTCATCCATACTTCAGGGTTTGGTTTGTTTTCCAAATTTAGCAATCCACCAGCACTTAAAGTTCCACAAATCAAAGAGGTTGTTGTTATAAACAGCCACATCATGGGAATGCCTAATATAAAAGACTTAATAATCACAGATTAATTATACCTATCAAAGTTGATTAGTGAAATGAAATAAAACCTTAGTAATACCTGGAAAATCTTAGAAAGTGTGGAAGGGAGCAAATGCAGTGAGAAACTCCGGTAATTTTCTTTTTTTTTTAAACATAGAAACTGCCTTTAACAACTTAACAAAGTTCTTAAAAACAAATGAACTTAATCTAGTTAGAAGGCTTTTTCATTCTTATTTTAGTCAAAGTTTTTTCAACTATTTTAGATCTGTGCTCACCTGTGAATTGCCAGAATATGGATAGATTCAGAAGACAAGTTTTCATTCCATGGCAAAGTTAAAAATGAAATTCTCTCCTAGTCTAACCCAGCTTCCCATAAAACAATAAAGAGTAATGAACAATGAGACTTCAACCAAACAAACCAGCCTAGGATCAGATTCTGTTAACTGGTTATTTCTCTTATGGCCATTCAAAACAATTTTGAATATATAAATCTGCAACCTCTCTTCTTGGCATGGTTAAAGTGCATGTCTCTTCAAAGACATGCTGACATCATCACAGGTGAGAGAGCTCACTTTATGAGTCCTGAAATCCAATATACTTAGTTTGAAGTTCAAACTCATTACAGAGAAGACTTCTGACCTTGGGCAAGAATGTAGTAGCTTTGTGTTTTGTCTTGGTGAAATTGGGACAGTAATGTAATCTACGTTGTAGGATTATTGAGAGAATTAAGTAATATAATATACATAAAACACTAAGTGCAATGGAAGCTCAGTAAATACTTTTGCTATTTCTCTTAATCTAAGAATAATCCAAAGAGTAATATCAGATAATCTTTCTTTACTATAATAAATTAATTACTGATTTCTAGAAATTCAGAGTTTACTTTTGAAGCTAAGTATCTCTCTCTATATTTGCTTTCAAGTCAAAGATTATTTTATATCTATAAATACTTACAGTTAAAAATCTTTGAAACCAATCATAGCAAATATCTATTGATAATTATGCCAAGTACTGTTCTAAACACTTCATATATGATGCTTAAACCTTGAAGAAACTCCATGAAATATAGTCCATTATTATACTCATTTCATCATGGCAAAAAATCCAAAAACTTAGGAAGACTGAAAGCCTATCTTAGTTCACATTGTCAACAGGTGAAAGAACTAGAACAGGAACATAGGCAGTCTCTGCAGAGATCTTACAGCTGACTTCTCGCAGTGGCCCGCCCCCCAGTTGTGAGAAATAATGATCTTACCTACTTAAGGGATTTCCCCTGCTCCTGAGGACTCCTTATTGATTAGAAACTTCTGAACTTTTGTGTGTGACATCAGGCTGAAGATAGAATACAGTCACAGTGACAGTTAGAAGCTAGAGAGTTGAAAGACAGGAAGCCTGTGGAAATGAGGAAACCCTCATTGGTGACACACATTGAGGGCGTCTTCCAGACACACCAAAGCCCACAGTGGACCTGCAGATTGGCCAATAGTGGTCGACATGGTGCCAAATAACCAGTGTGACAAAATCCTCCATATTTCTACTGTGTTTGTCAGAGTTCAGTGATATTTTCAAACCAGTGCAACAAATGGGGAAATAAAAAGCGTTCAGGATCCTGGTAGACAAAAATCAGAGATAACCCCACAGAATTATTATGAGAGTCAAATAAAGTAATGTGTATGAAAATACTGATATCAACAATGTAGTGTGTAAGGATGTGATAAATGGTAAGTAAATTCAGAAAATTAGACCATTTGGATGCCTGACCTCTGAGGTCCAGAAAAGTTGGAGTGTGGAGTGTAGCACGGGAAACTGGTCCATATGCCAAAGAGTTTGGTCTGCTGTCAATTTTGACAGTAATAATTCTATGTGCTGATCCACATACCATTTTACCTCTACCTTATAAATGGTAGAAATTGAGGTCTTGGGTGAATAAAAACAATTTAGTTATAAACCCCACCTGAAATATTAAGTACTAGAGGCACATTTCCTCACTTTTTTACTTCACTTTTTTTGACTGTAGAGCTCAACTTGTAACTGAATCTCTTCCATTTCCCAACATGAAGAATAAAAACCAGGAAAATCTAAGCATGATTCAGCAGTTTCAGTTGTATTAGCTTGGACTCATTCTCTAATCCTTTAAAAAACAAAGATATTATTGATATTTGTCCAGGTCATAAGATCTGTTACACTTCAATGGTAATTTTATACCAACCAAATAAATGAGAGTAAAAAGAAACTCTTGACTTGTTGGAATAGCAGCCCTCTATGCTCATTCAACATTGGATGTAAAACTCAGCCATGCTTTGTCCACATTGGCAATAGTGGCAGAGTTGTGTGGGTGGCCTATAATTTCTCACCAGTTAAATATCTGTAAACAAAAGGTCAACGAATTCATTGTAGAGTTTTAGGAAGCATGATGTTTTTATTAATGTTGGTCTGTTGTCATGATCTCATGTGAAAATAGTATAAATATAGTGAAACTCTTCAGGCTTTAAAGATTGTGGAGCAGTCAAGCCTCAAAATTTCTATGCCATTACCTTCTCATAAACTTCTCAATTTGGAGGATCATCTGAAGGATCTGGAGAATTCTTTTAATCTTCTTGCTTATATAGATACAAAGTCATATCTAATAAGTGAAGTAAAACTTTCCAAAATGTTTCCATCATTTTTTTAAGAAAACTTGCTATTTTCTTAAGTATTCAATATGTTGAAATGAATCAAAGTGAAAGCCATTGAAACTTTTTCCCTGGTTCTCTGATAATACAAAATATCCTTTGCCCTCTAGAAGCTGAAAATTTCCCTGACTTTTTTTTCTTCATAAAATTAGATAATATTTGAGCTGGGCAAAACATAGATTAAGGAATAACTTTTGAGATGGTTTTTATTATTTCTTATATATTGATTTAAGGATCATATCACAGTCAGAGCAAATTGCTGAACGATGGCTATCCATTTGATTATCAAGATGAGTGTAAATGATTATCAAGATGAGTGAAAATATATGCTTGAACATAAGTTCCTAAATTTCATGTCTGTATTAAGAATTATTTTCCTTCTAACATTCTAGTTTTTTAAAATTAATTTTTGCATCTTTTCTACAGACTTTTTTCCTGAAAACATGACCTATTTTCAAAAGATATAACTTTCTATTGAAAACACTCAAAATAAAAACGATTAAGGTCCCAACCAACACAACAGAAGCTAATGAAAATTTTGGAAAAAGAGATAACTTGAAATTTTATACCCTTGAGACAGAGTTTGCCCTGGAATAAAATGATTTACATGAACTGATGCACATGCACAGAATTTGTCACTCATTAGATAATTTATTCATTATAGATTGTATCTTAAAATTGATGCAGTAAAAATGTGTGTGTGTGTTTGTGTGTGTGTAATGATTATTACCTTTGGCTTTAGAAAGGGTACTTTAAATGCCATTTAGAAATGTTATTTATTTATCCCTCAAGCAGAATTGGCAGTGTTAATGAAAAACAACATTTTTTTCTGAGATTTCCTACTAGAGTGGAATATGGTCTCTTTAATGTATCAACATAAATGAATGAAATGAATTAAATTAATAAATTTCTCTTCCAGTGTCACTGTACTAAACCCACCTTCAAGCTCAGAGTAGCTATCACAAAGGGGCAGAAGAGGAAAATAAGAAAAAATGCTAGCCATCATAAATCACTGAAATATCAAAGAATTTTGAAAAGAGACCTTAATAAGCTAACTGGATATACATCCACCATAATTCTAGAAGGATAAATCATCGATATGTTAAGAGAGGGTATTACCAGCAGTGCCAGCGGTTATCCTTGATGATATCTGCCTCCCGAGTGACAGGATCAGGCTGGTATTGGCGTCAAAGATCAAAGTTTCAGGAGAATGTAGAGCAGAGGATGTCACATCAAATAGGAGGAATATTTATACTATCCATTCCTCCCAATAGATGTACTTGCCTGACTGCTTTCTTAATGTGCAGAATCTATGTGTGGTATTCTCTCAAGCTTGTTTTGTATTTGAATTTCTGTAGGAGGTATATTCAAATGGGAGATTCCTTTTTTAAAAAAAATTTACACAGATCATTTAGACAAATTCAAGCTGGATCTAGTCTTGCATATGCATTGATTTGTCTCAGTAAATGAAAAGTGACTGAAATGTGACAAGAAGAGATATTTCTTATTTATGCTTTTCTTACCTGTGCTTTTCTCTTCTAAGTCATTTTTTGTTAAATTACCCTAAATCCTTCAAATTTCCCCAGCACTCCTGAAAATGGGTGGATGCCTTTCAGCATCACAGTATTTTGATTTCATCTCTCTCCTAACCACCACCAACAATTTAGTTTCATATATAACAATCTCAATAATGTTGCCTAGTTACTGAGGAATCTTAATAACATTATTATTAGTAGTAATGAATTCATAATTATTTAGTGTTTAATTTTTATTTTGATATGTCTCCAGTTTGGCTATAAATTCTACTGATACTATGCTCTTTGGAATAGTTCAAAAGATATTTTTATATAGAAAACTTAAAAGAATTAAAATTAACAGGAAAAGCCAACCTTGTTTTGTTAAATTCTGTCTGAAACTATTGTTAGAATTATTTTTCATAGATTCCATTGCATACTAACACAGTAAAAGATTACTATTTAATAGCAATTTTCCTCCTATTAAACTTTCAAATTATCCTTAAACTTGGCGAATGCCATGGAATGATGTAATATCTTTCACACAATAGATATTCTCTTTTCCCCATATATTTAAAAATCCTATCAGTGCATAATTATTCAAGTTTTCTACAAATAAACAAATTCCTTTGGATATTATTACCTTACACGTTTTTCTTAGCAGAGTTGTTTAAATAGAAGTAATGTACAGATATAGATGCATTTAAATTTTCTTATAGTAATATTCCCTAAAAGTTTAAAGAAATGGGTAAATCAATTTTATAATTCATTTAATCTGATAGATTTAAAATATTATTTCAACATGCAATCAGTGCTACTATTACAAAGTCTTTCATCATATTTTTTGTTCTTTTTCAAGTCTGATAATTATATTAAACATATTATTCATTTCCATTAGAACTAACCATATTTCAATTGTCAAAAATGATATATAACTGGTGGTTATATAGAAAAATGCAACTATGTATTCTTGATCTTTTAATCATCTGTTCTAAAACTCTTCTTTATTTTCATATATCACTCATCCCAAATGCATGGCTTTCTATCATTGAGTGAATTGAATATTTATGTAAAAACTCTATTATTGAGGCCGGGCACGGTGGCTCGTGCCTGTAAGCTTCAGCCTATGAAGTGGCTGGGGCTAGAGATCACGGTTCGAGTCCCGCCTGGGGTCCGTAGCGAGATCTAGTTCCAAAAAAATAGCTGGGCATGGTGGCGCGCGCCTGTAATCCCAACTACCTGGGAAGCTGAGGCTGGGGATTGCTTGAGTCTGTGGTACCCCGGACAACATGAGCCTGTGGTTCCACGAGCAAAAATAGCAAGCCCTAGTCTCAAAAACAAAAAACAAACAAACAAAAAAACAACCCTCTATTATTGAATGTATTTTCTCAAGTGTTTGACTTCTGCTCTTATAACTTTGAGTATCATTGTCCAATAAAAGAGATTAGTGCACAAACATAACATTTAGCTACAATCCTTTACAAGATGTACACTATTGACTAGTGTTCTCCAGTTTAATAATGCCAGAACGACAATGACTTAATAATTTATTCCTTTGACTCTGGTCTGATAACATATTTATTTATTCATATTAAATGTTTTAAAAAATAATTTAATATTTCTAACAGTGCCACAAACATGTCAATATAATCACTTCAAATAACTTAGATGTTAGACAGTTTTCTGTATTCAATTCTTCTGAGATTATTAATAAATAAAATAACAAAATGCTATATATGTGCATAATTAACATAGCAGTTTTCCTAAAAGATTTTCTTTGAGCCCATTGGGATCAACATGTTTCAATGTGTGTCTCTAAGAGAGGACTGAATCCTTAAAGTAGAACTGAAAAAATATTTGTCCATGGCTGACTTTATGGTTTGTAACAAATGATACCAAATAGCCATATAATCTGTTTTCTTTATTTCTAACTGGTTTATCACAATTTTTAAGTTTAATTCTTTAATTGTGTGTGTTTTACTAGAGGTAATGCTAGTTTATAAAATTGTATGTTAATTTAGGAGTATAAGTTAAGACCTCTACCATCAAGGCACTCATGTCCTCTGAGTCCACCAAGCTCCCCACCTCAGTCTCTAGAAGTTTCAAATCTGCAGTCAGACATCTAAGATTTGCTTTGATATAGTTTTGTCTGTTTCTTTGTTTTGTTTCCTTGTATTCCATGTGTGAGTGAAGTCATCTGGTGTTTATTTATCTTTCTCATTTCACTTAGTACTTCTAGCTCCATCCATGTTATCATCAATGGCAAGATCTCATCATTATTTTTAATAGCAGAGTTGTATTCCATTCTGTGTATTAATCTCATCTTTTTAATTCACTTATTGTTGAACACAGATTGCTTCATAAATTGGCAATTTGTAATGATATGGTAATGAGCATAAGGGTGCTTTTATCTCTTGAAATCTGTTACAAGTTCTTGCACTCTTTGGATAGATTACTACATGTGGAATTGCTGGATCATATTTATTTTGAACATTTTGAGAAATCTCTATAATGTTTTCCACAGGGGATGAATCAGTCTACATTCCCACCATCAAAGCAGGAGGGATCTTTTTTATCCATACTCTTGTTAATACTTGTTTCTGATCATTTTGATATGGGTCATTCGCACTGTAGTGAGATAATATCTCATATGGTTCTGGTTTACATTTCCCTGACTATAAGAGATAGAAAAAAATTATGTGCCTGTTGACCATCTCTGTGTCTTCTTTGAAGAAATGTTTGTTTGGCTTTTCTGTTTATTCTTTTAATTTGGTTATTTGCTTTCTTCTCATTGAAATATATGACTTCTTTGTAGATTGAATATTGGCCCCTTGTCAGAAGAATGAATATAATTTTCCCCTTCATTTGATTTCTTTTTGGCATTAATCATACTTTCTTTTACTGTGCAGAATCTTCTTAGCTTGATGTAGTCTCAGTTGTTAATTTTTGCTTTTGTTTGAAGTCAAGTTCTCAAAGACATATTTGAAGGTAATATTTCAGAAATAATGTCTCCCCTTTTCCTTTATATATTTTACAAACTTTAGTGTTTCATACAAATTTTTAATTTTAGTGTGTGATGTGAGATAGTGTTATAGTTTACTTCTTATGCTGTATAGGTTCCCCAATAACACTTGCTGAAGAGATTATTTTTTTCTTTCCCATTGTAATCTCTAGTCTCTTTGTCATATATTTACTGTTATATAACTGTAGATATATTTCTGAACTCTCAATTCTATTTCATTTACCTCTGTTTCTATTTTTATTACAGTATTATATTTTTCTGATTAGTATAATTTTGTATTATAGTTTGAAGTCTGAAAGTGATATCACCATTTTTTTATTTTAAACTATAGTTTATTTCAGGCTTAGAACGTATAAATAAATAAAAGAAAATTAGGATACAACAAGATATCAATATGACAAATGTTACAAGTTTTAAAACTTTAAGACAGCATGAAATTTGGATACAATTATAGAAGTAACAAATGGGGATGTTCTCCAATATCCTAGTTAGGAGATTTTTTTAAAAATAATTTTTAATTTTTTTTGTGGGAAGAAAGCAAGTTACATAGATAGGTTTACATATCACAATACCATAATTATGAAATTATAACCATGCTAAATAATATATTATTTACTGATGTGTTTTAAGAGTTTCAAATACCACTGGAATGGCAAACATCAAATCCAGTGTACTAATTATTATCTCTGGGAATGTATAGTGGGGAATAGGATAGGAGAGACAGCCACAGAGAATGTCAACTATCTCTGTGATGGTTGTTCTTTTTTTTTAAATTTAATTTAAAAGTTTTTTAATTTGCATATATATGTATATTTATATTACATTACTGCATTTTTGGGTACCCCAGGGATTTCCCACTTCCATAACACCTGTTAACCATCCTGATCTTTTGTGCTATTCACCTCTTCTGCCTTCTTTCCCCTTCTCCTCTCTCACTCCATTGTTCAGTCCCATTGGTTGTTTTTTATTTTTTTCTTATTTGTTTGTTTATTTTTCCCTATATCCATAATGCAAGTGAGACCATCCTAAATTTCTCTTTTTCTTTTTGGCTTATTTCTGCTAATCTGAGTCTTTCTAGTTCCATCCATGCTGCGAATGACATTTGTTTGTCCTCCTTGATTGATGCATAGTATTCTATCGTGTATATGTAACACATTTTTTTTAGCCAATCATCTGAAAAAATGCTCTGCATCACTAATAATCAGGGAAATGCAAATTAAAACCACACTGAGATACCATCTTACACCAGTAAGAATGGCCCATATAAATAAAACAGACAACAACAAGTGTTGGCATGGATGTAGAGAAAAAAGGAACTCTCTTACACAGCATAATGGTCCAGCCACTATGGAAGACTGTGGAGGACCCTCAAACAATTGAAGGTGGACTTACCATTTGATCCAGCAATCCCACTACTTGGAATCTACCAAGAGGACATGAAAACACTAATTCAAAAGGAAGCCTGTACACGCATGTTCATTGCAGCTCTGTTTACAATTACCAAGATTTGGAAACAAACCAAATGCCCCAAAACAGACAATTGGCCACCATTGTTTTGTTTGCTTGTTTATCGAGATTACTTTGTTTATTTGGAGTTGTTTTGTGGATCATCCCAACTTTCTAGCTTCCTATATCTCATCTAATCATTCTTTACATTGCGGCCTTTATCATCTTAAATCACACATTGTTTAAGTACACTTGAGATTAAAAATTTTAAATGACTTTACATTCAAAGTTTTGTGAATGACTAAGATGTCTTAAAAAGCAGTCTCTGCTATTAGCTTTTCTCGTTGATATTGCTGTACTTTATCCCTGGTTCCTGCATTTCCTTCCTTCCCTGCCCTCATTAATGAGTTCTACTTACTTATCACTGAGTAATAAAGTGTACTTGTAACATTCTATAGATTCCAAGTGCACACCATTATATGTATCTACTGCATTATGCTGACCACTAAATTTTAATTTTAATTCCATCCATCAAGATTCAAGTGACCTTTGTTATCTTTTTCCCCTTTCCTTCTGATAAGCATTAATTTGGTCTTGTAATATAGGAGTTTGACTTTGTTTTATTTATTTCACTCATATGTACAGGTTCT
This sequence comes from Uropsilus gracilis, assembly GCA_004024945.1. Taxonomy (NCBI): domain Eukaryota; kingdom Metazoa; phylum Chordata; class Mammalia; order Eulipotyphla; family Talpidae; genus Uropsilus; species Uropsilus gracilis. Next base: position 87,093 of record PVHY01001984.1, read on the forward strand.
TTAAATATAATACATAAGTGAAATCATGTGATGGCTGACATTCTATCTGTGTTTCTTAATTTTTTCCAGTCAGGCTAGCTTGCTACCGTGTGAGTTAGTACCCTATAATGAAAAACACCTGGCACATTTTGCAGACATGTGTGGAAATTTCAGTTCTCTGGAGAAAATTTTCCTCTTCACCTTGACTAGGGGACACCTATTATTGGTAAGTTCATCATAATTATAATGAAAGATTTAATTACATAGAAAGCAGTAGGCTATATGCTTTTTGTATAAGTTTGTAAATGCCATTTAGGCAGTAACATTCTACTTTATCACTTTTTGTGTTTTGAATGTTTAAATATTCAAAACAACCATAAAGATTAATAGCTTTCCTCCTAAAGTTGAGATTCCAGAATTTAAATAACTGATATTTTGGGTATGTTGTTCAATAACTTCAAATTTCAGTTCAGTAATCTGCAATAAAGATTTAAGAATTCTAACATTTTATGATATTATTGTAAAAATTAAATAAGATAATTCACCTAACATGCTTAGATCCTTATTTCCTTATTGAAAAACTTGATATAATTAATGATTGTATAAATGATGATTTTTTTTTGTCAAATTATGTATCACCTTTGTTTTTTTTTTTATTCTTCCTCATCAAGCAACATTTTCATACTGGAATTTCCCATATATTTTCATTACAGGGAAAGATGTACTAATTTGACCCAAAAGTCACTATAGTTTTTTTGACAACTATAGTTTTTGATATTAATTATTAATGTATAATTTCAGCTCCTTGTAAATTTCAGTTATGTGACTGGTCAAGTATAAGTGTATCATTTCCAGGACACTGACAAGATGGAGTGTTGCAATATGTCAATCTGATAAGCTAGAGTCACCAAAGTCGTACATCCCTGCCAGTGAGCTTTCTCCTGTCAAGGCTCAGGTCTTATTTACACCTTCTTTCTCGTGTCTTCCATCCCTTAATTTATGTCAAGAATTTCTTGAGAAATGAGTCAGTCAAATATATATTAATTAGATGTCTTTTAAAAAATACTCCTGTTTCTACAGGAACCAATCAAGTGTTTGGAGGATAGAGAAGACACTTCCAGGCACTCTGTTATTTCTTTGTCACTGATTCTGTGTCTGGGTGAGCTTAGGTGTAATTGGCAATGAGACAGGCAAATCTACTGTCATCAGACAGCTGGTCTTCCAAAGAAGTTCATTTGGAAACCATATAACCTGCTTGTTCGCAACCCCTTCTGGTATTTATATGATGCAGTGCAAAGCTATTTTTACAAAAGGTTATCTTATCGTCCTTTGAAAGTCTTCTTCTGACCCTTTAGTTTTCTATAATTACCCGTCTTTGAAGTTCAGTAGCTCTGTGCCTCAATAAATATTAATGTGGATTTCAATGTGCATTATGAAATGCTGTTACATTTCATGTACATATAGCGATACCTACAACTTGAACATATTCTCAAAAGCATATGGTTACTAGAGTAACCAATCAGTTATTTGATCTTAAGCACCTTAATAAATTATTTTCAATATTTAGCTTCATGTGAAAAATGGGAGTACTAGTATCTAGTTTATAAACTATTGTGGGGATTTAATGAAATGTGTATTTTGTTAGGTATTTGAAATGTAGCAAAAACTCAAATATTAATACCCCATACTTATATACACACTTATTCTTCTCCTCTCCCAGCTCACTACAGAAGATAGCACAACATCAGATAAAATATTAGAATTGTCTTAATTTGTTGGAAGAATAAGTGGAAAATTATTGCTGACAAATGCTTTTATGTTGGTAATATCACACTGCGAGAGACAACACAGTGCCATGTTTAATTAGCATCATTCCCTGTGTAAAGAAATGGTTCTTACTTCACCCCTGGCTCTGTCATTTCAAGTAGTTATAAATATTCAAATATTCAGTTCCCTCATCTGTAAAATGAGGGAACATGGAATCTATTTTTAAGATGGTTATGAGAATCTAGTGAAAGGACATAAGTAAAGTTTATGGTAATGTTGAGTGACTAAAAATGATAAGTAGGGAGAATTTCTGTTAGTATTAGTAGGATAGAATATGACCATGTCGTAAGAGCTTAAAGAAATAGATCTAATGATAAAATATAACTGTGATATCACTTAATTAATTGGTATACTGTTAAGAATTGTATTTTCAAGGTAAGATTTGCGTTATGATTGAAAATATTTAGCCATTGTTTTTTGCATAGAACTTTGTAAATCTTAATGTTTATTTATAATGAGAACCTTATGAAATTCTTTTAAAACATCATTGATTGCTAGAATCATTGATAAATTATTTTTCCAGGGCCATACAACTAATGGCAGAGTTGATGCTGGAGTTTCTGTTGTCTAACACTAACATAAGCACTCTTTCCAAAGTAATGCCATAAAGTTCTTTGATCAGTAAGAGGAAAGGTCATCATAGCTATGAAATCCCTCTGAAAAGAATGTTAATGTCATAGAAATGATAGTGATTTTCATTATGATGATGCTTATAACTCTTGGTAACATTCATAGTATGCTTGAAAGAAGGGTTAATAGAACCAGTTTGTTTTATAAAACAAATGTATGCAACTGACACCATATTGTTGAGCAGTATTCAGCAGTTGAACCCAACACTGAAAGCACTGGACATGGAAGATGAACCCAAAATGTGTCAAAATAGTCATCTCCATGAATATTCCTACGTTCAGCTCTAAGAATACTCAATTATGAGATTAAGAGAAAGGTTTTATTTACAGAAGGTAATGACTTCTCAAAATTGCTGATTCTGTTAAGTATAGAAGGGAGGAGAGTTTCTCTTGAAGCTTGAATGATTCTCCAATATTGCAGGGTAGGGTTTCATTGAGAGGAATTATACTGGGTAGGGTCAAGTGGATGACTCCTGGCTGCTACCTTAAAGTTTGTGGCTATAGAAAAATGAACACAACACACCTGTCAACACATTTGTCAGATGAATACTATCCAGGCCGAGACCCTGCCCTGCTGACTGCCATCCAGGATTTGACTCAGAACTCGGGTAGCCTGTTTTACATAGTTTTGTATGCTCCAGTTCTATCTTGGCTCTCCATTCCATCCACTGCCCTGTTGCTGGTTCAGTCATTTGTTATCTGTACCCCAGTGACATTGATTTTAGTCTACTTTTATCTTTTATGTTAATTCTGCATAAAATTCTGGCCTTGCCCATGGTACAACATAAAAATTCTCTAGCAAGCAGGAGTTTCTTAGGATTCTTAAGATTTCCCATGTTTCCTGCAACTATACCCTCCTTCACCATTCAGACAGTGCCTTCCTTGTGAACTTCAGCCTGGCCCAATGATCTACCTTGGAATGCACAGGGAACATAAAGGATGACCCCCAAATCCTGAATTAAGAAGTAAAGACTCTTGGAGAACCTAAACAGTATTACCCATTATCCCCTGCCAGGAGCAACTAATTGGCCTGCACCATAAAATTTCCCACCTCCTTATCCCCACAGACAGGTTAGTCTGATTCTCTTCTTCAAACTCTGGATAAACACTTCCTTCATCTACCAAAATCTATATCATTTGAGTAATTTTATAGATGGAAAAGGAGGTGTGGGAACTGAGTATCCTATGTCAACTGTGACATTTTTCCAGGGAGCAGAAAGTAGCTTAGTGTACTATAGAGGTAGATGTTTTTATTAAGGCGATCTACCAGCACCAAGAGGGAAGAAAAAAAGGAAGGAAGGAAGAAATTCTATCATTCTACTTTTTGTATCATTCTACTTTTTAAACTTGATTTCATTCTCCATGAGTAGACAGTTGAAATGTTTTTAGTTGAAATATAAGTTATCTCAAGTTTCATGTTATTGTGTGGACAATTATTTTTTTCTAAGATGTGGAGAGACAGAGAATAAGCTCACCTCTTGTAAGAAATAATAACCACCTTTTATTGTGCTTTAACCATATGAGATAGTGTCAATAAGTGTCACCACTTTAGAGTTGAGGTAATAAAGTAAAAAAATGATAGAGCAAAGTCCACCACTCTGAAGACCAATATGCTCAACTTATGAATTCTGCAAAGGAAATTACATCTTTATATAAATTATCCCATTCTTCCTCCTTATCAAGCATCAAGAAACCTTTAAATGGTCACACCGAAAACTTGAGGCCAGAATATGCAGCCATGGCTACCATGTTACTGTGTCACATCTCTAGTCATGATTGTGTTGACTACCTAGGATTTTTACTTATTCTTTATTCACAGTTCACATCTCTCAAAATGGAAAAAATTCAATATAGAATAACTCTCCAATCTCTCTTGGAAGGTTTCCAGCTGCAGCTGATTCCTTTGAGAAAAACATGCAGTACTTGTGAGAAAGAAGTGACAGATTTTCTTCTAGGGAAATTTTTGCTGTCTGCACTAGTCTAAGTACCTTATGATCATGGAAATTCACATTGTTTTATGGTCTTTAGTTTATGTTAGTTAAGTCAGAAGAGTGGTCTTTTGGAAAATATTGGCCCTTATCCTGTAATTAAGCAGTCTTTCTTTGGATGCAAGTTCAAAATATATTATTTACAGTTTATGAGTTTGAACATTCATTAAAATTTAAACCCCAAAGCAATAAAAAGAAAATAAATTAAAAGTTAAAAGTTTAAAATAGAGAAATAAAAAAATAAGGAAATCTTATTTAATTAAGAAATGTGAATTATGATTTGATGTCAATTAAACTCCATTCAGTTTAAGGCAAACAGTGTGGGTACATTCTGCTTATGAGAATGACAACAAAACATTAAAATAGATATGTAAATCTTGGTTGAATGAATGATGTGTGTCTGGATAGCAAGAAGAGGCAAATGTAACAGAAAACAAGGAAGAGGGTTATAGGAAAACTCTGAAAAATAGTTGTTAGGCTTTGATGGAATGAAAAATAGAAAGTAAGTCCTGTAAGTTTGGTCACAATGCTATTTCATGGCAAACACATTCTTTCATGGCAAACACATCCTCTGAAGAAGAAATACATGAAGGAAAGGGATCAGTGGGAAAGTTAGAATTGACATTAGGGAGAAAGCAGAAAAAGTTTTCAAAGAAAAATTTATATAGTAGATATATTACATTGGACCATCATTCTGCAAATATAGTTTGAGGACAATAAATTATTGAGGATAATCAACTTTGTGGGATACCAGATGAAGAGGAACAATTCAGAGAAATAGCTCCAAAATAGAGTCTTTGGCTATATAATCATCTGCCCATGCAAAGGGAAAGATTCTGTAAGAGTGAGAAAAGAAACCTTCCAGAAATAATAACTGGCTGGGAAACATAAGTAAAACAACACTTAGAGTGTACATAAGAATTTGAGCAGTCAGCGTGGATTTTCCTGAAATACTGGTCATTGCACAGTAGACACAAAAACTATTAATATGTCTCAATAGTAAGGCAATTCTTTTTTAGATGGGAAATGATTCCAGACCTGTCTATAAAGAGAGGAAAAACAAGGTTCAGAACAAACAAACCTAACTGCAAGTAAATTAATTGACAATCCCCAAATTTCCAGCTCTACTTAACAGAATAAAACAACAATGCAAAATTTAGAGAAAAACAGTATATGTCCTCAGAAAATTAAAATTACCACCTTACCCAGCAATCATATGATTATTTATATGAAGAAAGTGAAGTGTCAATGAAGAAATTAAATCAGGGTATTAGAAAATACATGCACACCTATGTTTGTTTGAGTAAGTTCTAACTAAAGTAATACTTTTCTACTTTTTTACTAAAGTTAAGTTTTGGGTATACATCATTATACATCTATATATGTATAAATATGCTTATTTTTATATATGTACATACATGTATTATAGATGTATATACATCTATATCTTACTTTGGCCACAAAAATCCAATCCAATCTAATCCTATCCTTTATCATATAATCAACCCCTTTTACCTGATTTACCCACCTTTTACCCTCTTTACTTATGGCAACTGTTAATTCAGTCTTATGGTCTAAAAATACTTTTTTGTTTTACCTAGCTCATTAAGTTGTTCTGTTCCTTTATGCACCACATATGAGTGAAAATCATATACTATTTGCCTTTGATTTATTTCATTAAGCCTCTAGATCCATCCATGTTGCCACAAATAATAGGATATCATCTTTTTTTTTTAAAAAAAATAAGTATCTCATTGTATATGCATATGTATGCATATGTATATACATGAATGTGCATATATATATATATTCTTTACATCTTCTTTAGTCAGTCATCTATATGTATAAACACACACATGTACACTCCCCATATCTTTTTATTCAGTCATCTGTCTATCGATAACATAGGTTATTTTCAACTCTTGGTTATTTGTACTCCTATGTTCATTGCAACATTTTGGGCAAAAACTAAGCTATGGAAGTACTGCAAATATCCATTGATAGATGAATGGATAAAGACTAGACACATAGAGTGGATCATTAATCAGCTTAAGCACAAATAAGCCCTACCACACAGCATAGATGAACCTGAAGGGCATTACATGAAATGAAATAAGACAATTACAGGACATATTGTATAATTTCACTAATATGAGATATTTAACAAAGTCAAACTCATAAAATCAGAGAGTAGAATGGTGGGAGATAGGCACTTGGGAGATAGGGAAATAAGTTGTCTTTCATAATTACAAATTTTCAGTTATGAATATGTTCTAGAGATCTAGATAACTGTGGGTCTACTAAGGAATGTCTATCAAGTCAGAACAAAAAATTGCAATCATGAATCTCTTTTGAGTAGGTGAGAGCAAAACATTGGCAGCCCTGGGCAATGAGCATGTATCAAGAGGTGTGAACAGGAAGACCTAGGAACCCCAAGACAGATACATACCTTCCATCATTGATCCTGGGTGCAATCAGTGAAATGCCTTGCTCACAAGATTGAGACCATGAGCAGGAGCTGAAAGTCTGGCTTAATGACAATATCAGAGCAACAAACTCACCCTCTTAAAGCTAAAAAAATCCAATGACATGTTTACCCCAACCCTCTTATCTCTCGTGATTATTAATGTATAAAGTTTTCACTTTTACCCTGGCCCTCCTATCCCCTCATCATTGATGCTGCATACCATAATTCCGCTAATAAAGTCAAGATCTCGCCAATGTTGAGCAGATCAGCCTCTAGCCATCTGACTCCAAGACTCTCCTTTCTTTCCTTATCAGTGTATTTTTTTCTCAAAACTCTGTTTCTAGTTTGCTGCTATCGAGAAGCAAAACACATCTTGCCTATAATTAATAACACTGTACTATACACTTAATAATCAGTAAACAGGGTAGATCGCATATTAAGTTTTGTAACATAATAAAAAAATAATAAAATAAAAGTAAAATATTGATTTTCATATATACACTAATTGAATCAATTAGCAGATCTGAAGCCCTGATCCCAATTTGGGCAGTATTGAACTGGGACCCCAATATGAGCAGTATTAAATTTTAGACGCTGATGCTATTAGCTGTATTTGAAAAACACAGAGGTAAAAGAAGTCTAAAAGGAAAGACGCTTTTACTTTGTTGCAAATTGTTTCACCCTGAAGAGAGAATGTATCACCTCGAGTTTATAGGAGGGAAATTGTGGAGGGAAATTGGAGCATTTGGCTTTTAGGGAAAAAAAGAGATTAAAAAGGAAAGGAGCAGAGACTATAGGGAGAGACTTTTAGGGAGAGGAGAGACATGAGAATTGCAGGTATGTAAAGAGTAACCTGAGTGACCAGACTGGGAAGAATCCCCCTGAAGAGTAAGCTGGTGGTGGCAAGGAGCCATGGTGACCGATTGAAGAGTGGCTGGTGTATGGAGTATGGCACCACAGCAAGGTGGTATAGTAAACGGTACCTGGAGATGGCCAAGGGTTTGGAAAGCTGATTTGGTATTAGCATTTTGTTGAAAAAGTTTGAAGCGCCTTGGAGAAACCAAGCAGCTCCGAACACTGGACAGAGAAGAAGCAAAGAGAAGATGCTGGAGAAAGACTGGAATTTGCAGAGTGCCTGCCTCAGTTTTGAAGGGACAAAGGGGCACCATCATGGATATGTGTCTTTGGGAACTTTGGGACTGAAAATGGTGACTGGGGTAAGATAACTAGCCACTTGTGACTTTAAACACTCCCCACTCCCCAACCCCCGTTAATATTCCCTTGTAAATAAACCCTGCTGTTAAACTGTGTTTGACTGGCAACTGCTACATTCATGTAGTATGAACTTGAGAAAACCTGGATGGAAGAAATCGCATTTTGAATGTGGATTGTTGGTTGGAGACTTCTGCCTAATTTTGAACTGATTTCAGAACCCCAAAACAAGAAATGTTCAAGGAAGTTCCAAAGATCAAGGGAAATAAGAAACAGGATCTCTCAAACTTTTAACCCAAATGACATAATGATGTAACTTTTATTAATATAAAAGTAGGTTACTATTGCTAATAATAAACTACCACAAGCTTAGTCATTTAATATATATTTATTATCTCACTGCTTCTATGAGTCAACAGTTTGGGCATGACGCAGTCGGGGCTCTGTTCAGGGTTTCACCAAGCTGCATTCCAGATGTCGTCCAGGCTGCTTCTGAACTGGAAGTTTCCTAAAACGATTAGGTTCCCAATTTCATTCAGATTTTAAGTAGAATTCATTTTCTGGTATGTGTTCTGATTGAGAGAGAGTCTTGGGTTTTTGTTGGTTATATACTGGCAGTCACTTACAAGTTGCTTACCATGTGAGCTTCTTCAACATAGCTGTTTACTTCGTCAGGACAAGGAGAATGTCTGGTATCTGTTGTGATGGGTTCTTATATAATAGAATGTAATTAGGGAGTTGCGTCCCATCATCTTGGCCATAAACATGATCCAACCACGTGTATGACATCCCAATACCTTTGTCAGTTCTGTCAGCTAGAAGCAAGTCTCAGGTTCCTCCTATATCGGAGGGAGAGGGTGGCACAAATGCATGGACACTCAAAGCTGAGAATCATCAGAGGGGTGACCTTAGGTCAGTGTGCCACATTAAAAAGAAAATCTGCTTGCTTAGAGAAACGAAAGTGCGTTTAACTTTACAAACATTCCTCCATTAATCTAATTAGGTCTTGATAAATTTCATGGGGTGCATCCATTCCAAGGTAAAAATCCAGATGATTGTAGTGTGGAATCAACTTGTAATAAATAAGCCTGGCAAATTTAGGAAGTAAATTCTCAACATCCTTGGGATCAGCCAGTGGGTCGTGTTGACCGCTCCATACTGCTATTGGAACATCCATCTTTGTGACATTATATATGGGAGGTGTAAACTAAAGAAAGACACAGAAAAATTATTCACCACATTATAGTAGCAATATTAATGATCAGTTGTTAAGCAAGATTCCCAAAACTTGCAAAAAGTTTTTATTAGGATACACTCAATGATGCGAACATTAATATGCTTAAAAATTCTTGAAAGCACTTTTGTGCAATGTGAATTGTGAATTTTAAAAGATAACCATTGTGTTCCCAATTTGCATGTTGGGAAAACAGAAAATGATTCTGGTGGAAGAGGGCTCTTTTCTTCCCTCCCTTTCTTCCATCCTCCCTCCCTCCCTCCCTCCCTCCCTCCCTCCCTCCCTCTCTCCCTCCATCCATCATTTCCTCCCTCCCTCCCCCTCCCGCCTCTTTCCCTCCCTCCCTCCCTCCCTTCCTTCCTTCCTTCCTTCCTTCCTTCCTTCCTTCCTTCTTTCCTTCCTTCCTTCCTCCTCCTCTCTCTCTCCCCCTTCTTTCTGTTTCTTTATATGAGGGATAATATTAGACCCAGTGAGTTCATCATTTTCAAACAAAATAATGAATACAACAAACTTAGATATGAATACAACAAACTTAAATACTGCTAATCGTGCAGAAATCCAGGCTTAGGGATTTTCTGATACTTTAACAGACTCTTCAAAGACCATTGAGATCAGTATATGAAAACAGATATTTGAAAAATTATGTGAAATGAGAACCAATCTGTTATAAGTAAATAAAAGAGCAGTAGCAATGATCTCCCAGCAAGTTTCCCCTTCTGCCTTCACTCTTAGCATAACCTTTCTTGCACTGATTTCACACATTCCAACTCCCTGAGTCCAGGGTGATCCAGGTGACTAGACTCAGCAGAGGACAGTTAGTGTACATTCTTCTGACCATAGTAGTTGTATGAAAATGGGCACAACTGCACTGAATCAAATTTCCTGAACTTTTTGATAAAACTATTGAGAAAACATAGTGAACTATGTTCACTGAAAGAAATATACAAATCAAGTACACTTAGCCACCATCTTAATACTATCTTGGAAAGAACCCAGAATGGAAACAGCATATGCAATCAGGATTGAGAGGGTGGGAATGAAAGTAAGAGCTCTGATGACAATGTTTAAGGTCAGTTTTCACTGAGCTTACCATTGCACTATACTTCCCACTACATAAAAGCACTGTTCAAATAGACTTGGTGTCTGCTACCTGCAACTAGAAGAATCTTGACTACCATATACTATGCACCAAGTTATATTCCCCCCAAATTGATAATGAAGCCTATCCCCCAATGTGAAATCATATTTGGAAAAAAGATTTTTAAAGAGGTAATTAAGGCTTAATGAAGTCATAAGTTTGGGTCCCAGTCCTATAGGATGAGTGTCCTTAAGAAAAGCAGTAGAGCAGTCTCTCTCCATGCTTACACACAGAAGAAAGGCATTGTGAGTACATGGTGAGAAAACAGCTCCCTGCGAGTCAGGAGGAGCACCTTAACCAGAACTACAGCATATCAGAACCCTCATCTCAGACTGTCAGCTTCCAAAACTGAGAGAAATAAGTTCTTATTGTTTTAAGTCACTTTTTCTATGAAGTATTTTTTTCATGACAACCAACCTTCAGTACTCAATATACCATAGCTAATTTTGACAGCAAGATGTAAGAAAAGGTAAAATGAACAAAGACATCAATTTTTAGGACATGGTAACTTTGTCCAAGGAGTTTTCTTATGGAACTAGAAAAAATGTATGGGGGGACCTCTGACTTGGTAACAGTGTATCTCAAGTTCTCTTAGTGGGATAATTTTCAGGTAGAACATGGTAGTCATTCCAGATGTTAGTGTCACTTGATAAGTTGGTGCCAGAGCCTCTGATTTACTATTTTAAGTATTGCACTTTCACCCTGGGAGGCCTTGGATATGAGCTTAGAAGCAAGTAGTAAATGAGGATGTGTAGCTTTGAGAAGGCAATACAAAGACAAAGAAGGAAATGAAGGCAGATTACCTCTGAGCAGTAGTGCATGCAAAGGGAAGACATACTCAAGAAAGACTCAAGCATGGTCCCTAATAGAAAGTGCAACTTAAAAGAAGAAATGTGCTGTTCCTGACTTCTTGCCTAAGAATAATTGCAGTGGTGTCCTTCACCTCAGTTTCAGTGAGTGTGTCAACAGGTTTTCACACAGCAGCAAGCATTCTTAGTCATCAATTGAGTGTCTAAGAATTCAACTCATTTCTGTCTTTATCTAACTAGATATAGTATCAATTTCCACAGTAGAAGTTTCTTTCTCAAGACAATCATCTACTTCAGAAGCCAGCCTCAAACCCATGCTGTCATCAAATGACTAGACTGGAGTTTCCCATGACCTCTCAGATGGCAGGTGACAGACTAAAGCCAAAAGTATTAGCTATGCATCTGACAGATGGGCTATAAATCAGAGTTCCCAGGAAAATCTTCTGTGGTTTGATAAACTTGCTACAGTAGCACAGAGAACTCAAGAAACCCATTTTCTTACTACATCCTCCATGGATATGCCTAGATTCTGAAGACTTTCCCCAAATTGTCAGTGGGTGATGCGGGTACCCAGGGTCCCAAGCTATTAAGGGTTGTATGTTCTAAAAAGACCCACCCATCCATGCACAAATACAAAGAATGAATATTCTTTATTTGAAGAACATTAATAGAATAGTATGGAGATAAAATATGCTCTTAATAATAGTTTTCAAAAAAAAAGTCCTCCAAATTATCCATCCCTTCAGGCCAAATGCCTACTCAAACAAACAGGGTTAAGACAGTGCAGCCACTGAAACCCAAAAGCTTGTCACAAGTCTTCATTTCTAACTCTCTATTCATATTGGGAGCATATGATGGTCTCACAAATGTGAATTCAACATAATAAGATATATAATAGAAAGCAACACCAGGCATTAATAGAACTCAACAAACTTTAATACACAAAGCAAGTTTCAGGAGTCTGAAAGATGACTTTTACTGCATTGACTTGGTACCCTTTAAGAATGCATGGGAAAACTTTGATGATGAAAAACAAAAATGAATATCACCATCAAAATCTGGGTCCAAATGATAGCATGGATTTTGGTTGAGAATTTTTTTTAACAGCTTAGGAGAAGAATTAGATTTTTTTTCACACAAGGTGAAGATTTGTGTTTTCATTACCATTATTATTTACTTAGTATTGAATATTCTTTAAAAAAACCTAAATTTTCAATCTCTGATTTGAAAAGTCCATATATTTTTGATGACCATTTTTAAACTTTTTATTTATTATATTATTTGTTTTATTTTACATCATTATCTACTCCAGGGTTCTCCCACCACCTTATCACTGGTGAACCATGTCTTAGTTTGTTGTGCCCCTCCCAACCTCGGTTTCCTCCCCCTTACCTCTCCCATGCTCTAATGCTTCAATTTTTTGCTAAAAATTAGTTTTAAATAATGACTATTTGATTAAGTTGACTGTCCATCAGCAAAAAGCCGTGTTATTGAATTTCCTTATATTCTTATTTCAACAACAATACCTATTTCCTTTAAGCTACGCTCCAAAGCTCTTTATAGATAATGCCAAGAAATACCTTGAGATACCATTATCTGACAAATAGCACTGCTTCTGCCTAAAGATAATATTTCCATCTGGCATAATTTTGATGATCCTTATGTTGTTTTTTTAAATGAATAGTAATAACATCTCAAATTATTAGGAAGGACAGTTCTAATTTATTTTATGAAGAGATGAATTAAGAGGTCAGAGAATATGCCTTGGAAAATGAATTATGTGTCTTTTCTCTCTGAAATATGGTCTTAGTCAAGAGTTAAGAGTACCTATTTTTTGAGGAAGAATAAGTGAAGTGAAAGAAGAATGGACTTAAGAACCAGGAACTCCTATGTAATATTGAGGTTCTTTTTTAAATTTATTTTTTGTTGTTGAGGTAACGTTGGTTTACAATATTGTATATGACTTAGAGGTACATAATCACACCTCCTCAGGTGTGTGATACCATAGCACACCCAGAACCATGGCATTGTTCTTTACTAGTTAAGCAATTTTAACAATTTCTCTGATCTCTCTGAGCCTCTTAAAAAAATGTGGTTACTATTTTCCTTGCAAGAACATTGTAAGGATTAGAAATAATACCATGGCACATGTTAAGAACCCACTTAGTATCCCTTGATGAATATAAATATCTGGCATGGTGAGTGAACTCTCTAGTGCTTAATGAATGGCCATTATTTCTGTCAGTTCATTTGAAATATACTGCTGTTGGTTATAATTATATTACCTGGTGAAAGTGCTTCATGTTCTGATCAGGGTTCCCCCAGTCAAAAGCTTGGAACTTACCAGAATTAACAGCCTATAATAAAATAAAAATAATAAACACATAAAACAATATTAGAAAAGTGTATATTTTAAAGACAGTAAATAAGAAATACACAGAATTAACATTATGTTCCACTGTATGGCACACAAATATACAAATTCAATAAAAATTAATAAACCAAATAACTAAAATGATAAAATTGGATTCTAATTAAGGGAACTGAATTTTATATTACCTTTAATATTTTTATAAGTTCTTATAATTATATATTATATTTTTCTATTTCCCTATGATTTTCCAGTGAAAAGTCTCAGCTTTCAATGCCTTTAATGACAAGGTACTGTGCATAGAAATTTCTTAAAGGACACTGAACTGATTCTTGAATAACTTGGCTTCAGAAATTTTATTAATTGTTTTTTAAAAGATACCATTTATATACTATCTGCATTAAAAAATTGTTGCTGTTGTTATCAAGTAACTTTATACTTGCACTTCTTTTCAGATGACCTAGAACACAGCACTGCAAAGAGTAGAGCTGCAGTGCAGTACTCTAGGCCATCTGAAAAGGAGAGTTAGTATAAAGTTACTTGGCAAACCCACTTTCAGAGGCCTCAGTGCTTTCTGGGTGAGGTGTGGTACTGGCCTGTGGGATTGAGTCCTACAGGCATAGGTAGCATAGGCAAAGGGAAGTTTTGGAGACAAGGAGAATGTAAAAACACTGGAAGCAAATTCCATAGCAGATTAACTAGTCCTGCCCTTAAATAAAACAGGACTAACCTGACAGTCCTGACCTAAGGAAAGTGAAGGACAGACTAATGGAGCATTTCCGGACACAGCCAAATAAGAAAAAAACTCCAAGGTTGAAATCAAAAGATGCCTCATCACAAAGAGACTGATGGGGCTTTAGAATAAATTTGGAAAGAAGGGATATAATCCCTGAGGCATGATCCATTTTGGCTTCCTTGTCCCTACCTGGTTCCAGGGCCTGGGCGGCCCCCTTTTATTTCTGATTCTTTCCTTTCCTCCTTAATAAATTTTTCCTCATATCTGTTCTAAATGAATTTGCCACTTTTCACTTGCTTGTCAGTCATCGAAGTTCTTGCTGAGGCTTCATCAGACACCAACCTAGTAAGATCATGCTAGAATTTTGGGAGGCTCATCCATACAGTGATGGGACCAAACAGTCTAATATGTGAAAGACCATAGGCTGGGTGGGGCTAAGGCACACTGCATGACCACCTTACATTTAATTTTCAGACTTAAGATATTAGAACAGTAATATTCACACACCTAGTTTCCACCCCCTGTCCACTCTTTACCACTGTGTTGAATTGAAACAAATAATTTTCACATTTACCTCAAGCACTCTATTATTTTCCAGCTACTTTAAGAGTTTGAGTCTCAGATACATTTTTACTCTCATCAGTTTAATCCTGATTTTTGATTTAAATTATCTCCAACATGATATATCTCGACAGAGGCAGTAGCCTGTTATTATTAAAATTCAGTAGGTTTTCCACAATGAGAAGCAATGTGGTGTGGTACTTGTGTGCTAGTCAGGGACTTAGATCTTAAAAGCATCAAGCAGATCTGATCAGAATTCAGGCTAAATGCATTTCAAATTCATGATTCCAGACAAGAGACTTCTCTGAACTTCTTTTCTCATTTGCAAAGTAAGGGATGACAATAGCATTCATCTTATGGGGTTGTGAAGATTGAATAGGAGTGTGCATATAAATCATATGGCACCTAGGAGTGCACAGCAAATAACCTTTTTATTAGTGTTGGTGCCATTATCATCTTACTTATCTGAGCTGTTTACATAATTTAGGAATAAACATTTTATATCTACTTTCCCATCCACATATTTCTATTCTGAAGAAGATTTCCTTCCAAACAGAAAAATTCATTTGGTCCAAGGGCTGTGTGTGTTGTTTAACACTGTTTCCAAACAGAAGAATTCTCCTTAAGGGGAGCCAGTTGTAAGAGGTATATGGGGATGAAGCTCACATTTGTGGAATGGAGATGCCTTCACTGAATGACTGTAATTAGAGTTAAGTGAAAGTGAAGTAGCAAGAAGGATACAGGGTAAGTGCACATAGGACATGAAAATAAGTTCCATTAAATGGAAGGTCATGTACTACAGATAATCTATCTCTTCACCAATAGGAGGCACTATGTTCCAAATGATCTCTTCCCATAGGAAATTGAAAGTGTATCTCCTGGGGGTGGTCTTCAAAGGATTTCAGGAATCCTCAACTAACATTTTGAGCTATCTGTAACAAATAATCTGAAGGATTTTTAAATGTGCTAATGAAATATGTCTTAAGTACTGGCTATTTTAGGGCAGAAGAACAGGTTGCAGTGGTCTTATTTCGGGGCATACTGTTTTATGTCTTTTGGACTGGCTCATCTTGTATTAAACCCTGTGCATTTGTGAGATTTTTTATTTAGTCTCCACTTATCTGAAAGATAAATCTCAAATTTTTCAAATCTGAAGTTTCTACATTTGTCAAAATAGCCCATGTCTTTTTTTTTTTCCTATAGAATAAGAGGGAGAATTAACTACTTCACAATATAGTCTTTGCATTCAGTAATTTATCTCTAGTCATTCAAATTTTCTTTTATGATGTTCCAATTTTCTTCATTTTGTTTCTTTTTTTAAAGAATACTTTTTGAAAGAGTACTTAGAATATTTTTTATTTTATTTATTTTCTTTAAGTTCCCCACCACAACCCTTATGTCCCTTTGTCACTGTTGTACTTCCCCTCCCTCTTAACCTCAGAACCTTCAGTATGTTTATTAATGTCCAGTAGATTTTGGAAGTTTCTTCATTTGTCAACTTGCCTGTATATGAATTCCAGTTTTTGAATTTGTTCTGACTTACTTTTCTACACATAATTTTCTCATATTCCTGTCATCTTGATGAAAATAACAGCATTTCATCCTTTATTGGTGCTATATAATATTCCATGGGTCTTCTTGATCCATTCATCTAGAGAAGAAGATTTAAGCTACTTCCATGTTCTGCTTTTTGTAAATAATGCTGCTGTGCATATTGTGTAACATATGGGTGTTATTTTTTTTCATTGATGATTTCATCTTTTGTGGAGATAGGCCTGAGTGAGTCATAAGGTATTTCTACTTTAAATTTTTTAAGGTGAATCCAGATTACTTTCCATGAGGGTTTTACTAGTGCATATTCTCACCAATAGTTTAATAGGGTTCTTTTTTTCTCTGCATCCTACATAGCATTTGTTGTAGGAATCTTTAGGATGTGTGCTATTCACATGGGGGTGAGGTAGTATTTCACTGTACTTTTTAATTTCCATCACTATTATCAGGGATAACAATGAACAGTGTTTCAAAATAATATTTTCTTAAGTGAATTGTCTGTTCACATTTGTTGCACATTTTTAATTGTTCTTATTTATTGTTGCATTGTAAGCTTTTTATATATCTTATTACTAATCCCTTATTGGTGATATAGTGTAGAAATATTTTCCCCATTCAGTAGATATTCACTTAATTGTCTTTTTTAAAATTCATGTATAGAAGTTTTTTACTTAGAGATAATCCCAGTTGTTCATTTTTGTTTCTAATTCACTTGCCAAAAATATCTTTATTGTTCATATACTGGAAAGCATTATCGGTGTTTTCTTCTTGTATTTTATGTTGCAAATCTTATATATAAATCTTTAAACCATTCGTAGTTTACAATTGTGTATGGTACTAATGAGTAATTCAACTTCAACCTTTCATATAAGACTTTTTTCTAGCACCACTTATTAAAGAGACTACCTTTCCTCCACTTTATGGTCATAAATGTTTTATCACAAATTAAGTGCTGAATATGCATGAATTTCTTTCTAGATTTCAATTTTATCTATGTGTCTATTTTTTGCCCCTACCATATTGTTTTTAGCACTGTTACTTCATAATCAAGTTTGAAGACAGATAATGTGATACTTCTGTTCCCTTTTTTTCTTCAGCTTGCTCTTGCTATTAGAAGGCCTTCTGCAGTTTCATATAAATTTCAACATTTTGTGTTCAATTTCTTTGAAAAATACTCCTGGGGTTTTGACATGTATTATTTTAAATTTGTGTATCATTTTACAGAAGATTAATCATTTTGATTATGCTGATTCTCTCTATCCATGTGCATGAGATATCTACTCATCTCTTTATGTAGCTATTTAAGTCCATTGTTAACATCTTGTAACTTCCTGTCTATACGTCACTTCTATAGGTTGATTCCAACTTATTTCACTTTTTTGAAGCAATTGTAAATGGAGTTATTTTCTTAACTTCTTTTGCTTCTCCATTGTTAGTGTATTAAAAAAATGTTTTTGTATAGTGACTTTGTAGTATGTCATATTATATGTGAATAGCAATAATTATACTTCTTTTCCTAGTTAGACTTTACTTCCTGTCTATCTGATAGCTCTGGTTAAAATTGCTATACTAAGTTAAACAGAAATTGTGACAGTGGACATCTTTGTCTTATATCAGGTCTTATGGAGAAAGTTTTCAATTTTTCACCACTGAATATTATATAGGCTACTGAGCTGTGATATGTGGACTTATTATATATATGTATATAATTTTGAAGTAGGTTATATTATTTATTTTATTATATTGAGATAGATTCCTTCTCTAGAGTTATTATTATAAATATAAGTGTTTATTGCCATTTTGTTATTTTTTGCTTGAAAGGTGTGTGTGTATGTGTGTGTGAGAGAAAGAGAGTGAGAGAGAGAGAGAGAGAGAGGAAAGTACATACCTGGGCCCAATGCAGCATAGTCTGAACAGATGTTCCTGCAGTGCTGTGTGCCCAATAAACATCCAAGCGACTCTGCAAAATAAAAATATTATTTCTTATCTGGAGACAAATTAGGTAATCATACTGCAAGTAAATCTGACATTTTAAGAATAAGTATATACCATACCCTTTGAAGACATGTCAGCCAAAGAAATCCATCTTTAAGACCTTCCTTCCTCCCCACCCCCTCCATTCTATCCTCGCTAAATGTCTTCATAAAGCCACTGGTCAAAGAAAGAAATAATACAACTTTTCTTTTGAGTCTAATCTCGGAGTTCAAAGAGCCCATTACGCCATCTTTGGTCATCCTCTCCTCTCCCATAATGAGGGGAGGGTGTGTTGCTCTCCTTGAAGATATCTCTGGAGTCTTCTTGGCCCAGCGAGCGCAGAAGTGTGCATGATGATATGAACCCCGTCCGCCAGCAGACGGCCACCCAGCAGTCTGCACCCCGGGTCCCTGGCTCTCAGACCTCCCTTGCCAGCAGGGAGCGAGGGGGGGTCAGGCTTCTTGGGTGAGTCCCCCAGGAGGAGGGATGGGGTGGGGGAGCAGGACCCACCCACCAGTAAGTGGCTGCCTGGTCACAGCTTGGCACAGCTTGGCAGGGTGGTGTTGCCCCCGGCCCCTAACCCAGGGGCCTGGGAAGGTGAATGGCAGTTCGGCCGGGCCTGCCCCCACGCTGGGAGCTTCTGGTGCATGGGCCAGTGGGGGTGGGGGGGTGGGGAGGGAAGGGTTGGAAGGCCTTTTCCATTTCTCTCTTATACCAGCTAAACATTAAAGTACCCAGAATAGGCACAACACCAACCCCAACATAAAACGAATGAGGGACCATGCAAAAGTCCAGCCCACAGGTCTGTGCTGGACACAGCAGATGGACAACCAAGAGAACTAGTGGATGCCAGATTGTTTTCTAACTTTTAATGTCACAAACATTCTACTAGTTACTCTGAAAGTTTACAGGGCATTGTCCATGCAGTATTTTAATCTCATTAATATTCAGATTGTTCCTAGAAGGAAAAACTTCATTTTTTTATATTTTAATTGCATTTTTAAAAATATACATAAGGATGATCTTTGCACAAAGTAAACATCAGAAATATTGTGAGTTTTAAAAGAATATGCAACAACTAATGATCTACTCAAATCTATGAATCAATATGAAAATTTCCAGGATAATTCTGAACATGAATTTTTTTTTAAACATTCACCAGTGCTATATCTGGTTATACTTCATTAAAATGAGCATCTTTTCAGGCACTGTAATATGCCATTGTCTGGTCCTCAACAGAGGAAAAAGGCAACCAACTATGTAGGTACACAATAAGGGCCCCCAAAAACTCTTCGAGGGTGTCATTTTGTGAGGACTGTATTTTGTAAACTCAGGACATGGCAAGGTGTTGATTTGAAAATGATATCTCTTTTGCTTTTTAGAGATCTTTTTACTTAACTGTGCTTTCATGTATGATTTTGTTGACATGGTATGTTTCTCTATAAGTGACAATCAAACATAGTTGTCCTAATAATCTGAGAAAATGAAAAGGGGATGTGGGCTTAATCTAAATGAAGGCTTCAGCTGAGACATGCTTGATATAAAAAGTCTTTTTATAAATCTTGCTGAAAAGCAAGAAGTCTGTTAACCAGTACTTTTCACTCACAGGGAGAAGAGGTTCTGAGCTGAAGTCTGTGAGATAGATAGAGACCATCTCAGCTTTGTTTCATTGAAAATGTATCTCATCCCTAGCTGAAGAGTAGAAAACAGTAGTTTGTTGTCTGCCCCTTTCACTCTTCAAATAAACAGTGGTAACTTGGAAAAGAAAGGATTTTAGTTAAGGACTCAGTTGGAAAGAACTCAACAAGAACCTCAACACTCAGTATCGTTCAGTGGCTGTGGTTGAAGAAATATTCCTATGCAACTTTGGGTTAAAGAAATAAGTGGTTCACAAAATGATTATTTCCAATTGATCCATGAAAGTGGAAAATTGATAAAAACAAAACAAAAATATATGCCTGGTTTCACTCCCTGAA
Organism: Uropsilus gracilis; assembly: GCA_004024945.1. NCBI lineage: Eukaryota > Metazoa > Chordata > Mammalia > Eulipotyphla > Talpidae > Uropsilus > Uropsilus gracilis. The sequence goes on from PVHY01001984.1 coordinate 107,545, forward strand.
ATTTTCCTCCAGTGGGTCTGAGATAAGGTTCAAGCACAGCAGGATAAATTTTGAAAACATCGGCTTAATCTAAATGAAGGATTTTTTTCCTATGGCATTTTGGTCAACAGCAGGAGTTAGTGAGAATGTTCATCCACAAAACCTTCTCAATTTCTCTTAATATAGCAATGTTCTCTCTACTCAAATAAGTCATGAATATGTCTGTCATATTCCAGGAATAAAAGAAAGACCTTGAAATGTGCCTTTTAAGTATTGAGAATGAATTCTCATCTCCATATAACAATTATTTTTATCCACCTATTTACACCTACCATATTTAAGTTGTTTGCATCATATCCACCCACATTAAATAAGAAGTCACTGCACATGCGATGAAATAGTTTCTTGTTGCAGAAATTGGTAGCGATGAATTGGTCAAAAAATGTATGGGGCCTGAACATCTTGTCGCCAAATAAAACCTGCAACATCAATTTAAGATATCATAAGTTTTCATGAATATGATGTCAAGAATCAAAAAGAAGTAATAATTCAAAGACTGGAGAGTAAGACATATCTACTGAGCACTAGTTCTGAGTGAAACCAAAGCACTTGTTAAATTTCATCTCTATAGTTCTCCCAACCCATTTTTATGTCCCTTCAGTTTTTTTGAAATGCTTTCTCCAAGATTTTTATTTGGGTTGCTTTTTGGAATGTCCCCTGAGAAGGAAGACTTCTCGAGGAAGTTGGTAAGACTTTAAAGTCAGCCAAACCTTGTTTTTATTGTGGATTCTGTCTTAAGAAAGCATTTAAGAAAGCAATTTCTGTATGTTGAATTTTTCAATGATAAAGTGTCCATTAAGAAGGACTGTTATAAAGAACGTGCTTAAATGCCTCCACATCTAAAAGGTCATGTTTAAAAGGTTCCTAGTGCAGTTCCTAGAACTCAGTAAATATTCTAAAATTAATGATTATTATTGGAAGAAATGAGTGATTCAGACACAAGGAATCATTCTTTCCAGAATCTTGTAATGAACTCTTTCACAGGCAAATGCTTCACACAAAGGAATGACTCAGTGGAAATTTTGGGCAGTGTTGTAGTTGAGTTTACCTTTTGAATGTTAAGATCCCTTTAAACTATATTATAAATTAATATCTAATCCCTTTAAAATGGTAACATTGCTTTTGGTTCACAATAACTAGTTTTGTGTTGAGAAAAAGAAATTATACACAAAGGTAAAAATATTTTTAATTCTTAAAACTTTTACATTTACTATCCTTATAAAAGATGACATATAATTCTCCTGGAACATTTTATTAATAGGCAATTACAACTAAAAAACAATGACTATCATTTATTTTCTCATTGGGTCACAAGATCTTACACTACCTTTGGTAAACTGACTCTAGTAAATTCCTACTCTCTGTTATTTATTGAGTTCTTAGTTTAAAAGTATATTATGAAAAAATGCTCAACATCACTAGCAATCAGGGAAATGCAAACCAAAACCACAATGAGATACCACCTTACACCACTAAGAATGGCCTACATAAACATACAAACAAACAAAACAAAACAGGCAACAAGTGCTGGCATGGATGTGGAGAGAAAGGAACACTTTTACACTGCTGGTAGGAATGTAAACTTGTCCAGCCACTACTGAAGGTTGTATGGAGGACCCTCAAACTAATGAAAATGGAACTACCCAAAGAGGACCTCAATACTTATACAAAGGAACACCTGTATGGAGATGTTTATTACAGTACTATTTATATTTGTAAGGACATGAAGGCAACCCAAATGTCCCCAAACAGATGAATGGATGAAAAAAATGTGGTGTATATACACAATGGATATTACTCAGCAATTAAAAAAGACAGATTTGATGAATTTGAGATAAAACAGATAGACCTAGAAAAAATCATATTAGTAGAAACAAGTCAGAAAGAAAAATACAGAATCCAAATGGTTTCACTAGTATATGGGATGTAGGGAACACAAATAAAAAGTCGGAGGAAAAGTCAAAAGAAGCTAACTACCAAACTATGGTACACAACTGGGGGTGGGGAGATATCAGAAGTTACTGGCTGAGACTGGCCAAGACTCAAGCTGGGAATGAAGAAAACTTCATTCCACTCTTTTTCTGTCTTCAGAATACTGAAGACTGAATTGATGATTGACCTTTAGTGGGCAACAGTCTTTCGATCCCTCCAATATTAACTCTTAGAGACATTCCTTAGGAAATTGCAGCTAGTTAATGAGTGAATCCCCTCCCCTGTATCCCAAAGTATCCCAAAGGAACTGTTTTACCTAATCTTATTTTGCCTTATCCACTTCTTCCCTTTGTTTGACTAGTTGTGAACCCTATAAATACCATTTGTGGGGTACAATAAAGTCGCTGGATGATTCACACTTTCATTCAGTCCCAGCCTCCTTGGCTGTGTCAATCTCTCTTGCTGTCTTCCCTTGTGCCTTGTGCCCTGGCTTTTTGCAGGGAGATGAGTGGGAGTGGTCAAGGAGGGGTGGTGGTGAGTGAAGCCCAAGGAATAAAAAGATGTGATATATATATATATATATATATATATATATATACTATTAAATAAATAAACAAAAGGATATTATTCTTTCAATGGAATATTTGCTTTTTCATGGAATAGTAAAGGAAAATATGACATATCATAAGTTCGTTATCCCTTCGTACCTGTTTAAATCCAGAGAATAATAATTATTGCATTCATCACTTAATTTGTCTGCCTTCTTCTGTCACAATAACCACAACACTTGGACAACACCAAATGATTATTTGATTTACTCACCAAAATATAAACTCTTCCTGTGTAATTGTGCCCACGACAATTTATTAACAGTAGCAGTAGACATATAGAATGGGGTGAAAGAAAGGGAAAGAAGAAAGGAAAGGCTGAATAATTGGTAAGTAGAAGATAAAAAGCACCAAGTGCTATGACTTTGATTCTAAAATAATGTCAGTAATACTATATAATGTTTACTGAACACCTGCTAGAGCCCAGGTGTGATGCTAAGACATATACGGAGTTAATGAATATCACAAACAATCTGGTAAATTCTACTTTCCTATGTAGTTATTCATTTATTTAGTTATTCATTTATAACTTTATTAAGAAATAATTGAAAAATAAATTGTATCTATATAAACCATTTGATATTTGATAAAAATGACTTGTTACTTTGATATACATTATGGAATTATTCTGAAGGTTAAGACAGCACATACCCTATCTTAGACAGTTATCTTTTTTTTTGTGGTGAGAATGTAAGACCTATATGCAGCAAATTCCAAGTATTAATTGTCATATTATTAATTATAAAAACTGCTGTATTCTGAGAACATTTAGATTATCAGAGAAGAGATGAGAAAATCTAGTCATTCTAATACTTTTTTCATGCCTGTCTATTATTTTATTGGCCTTGGTTATCAAACATTTATCAGTGTAATAATAATTCCATAACTACTCTTTATCTTTGCTGCTATTGATGTCCTTTATTTCCACCCACTACTATTTGGTTAACAGGAGACTCTTTGTAAAAAAACAATCTTATGATTGTCAATCTCCTGTGCAAGACTCTCAAGTTCTTCAGAACTGACTCCTACAATTCCAGTATTATTTCTTATATTGCTTTTCACAAATTTCAAAATTTTAGCTAAAAGACAGTTAGCTACATGTGGTTTCCCTAAACCAGCACTTTGCTACTTCAGTGCTCCTCCTGTTTCTTTCTTGATTTGGAAAGGCTTTCCACTCCAGCCTGTACATTGAAATGTGTCCCTAAGACCAAACTCAAATGTTGTTTCATCCCAGAAATCATCTGTGATTGTAACAGCTAGGAACATTTTCCTCTGAAATTACCTAGCAATATCTTCACTCTACTACTAGGTTGATGCTAGAATTTTTATTTGGAAATTGGTGAATCATATGTGGTGAGTAGCTCATCTATTGGAATAAAACTCTTTTGGAGAAAAATTTCTTAAAAAGTCAAATCTGATCAATCCATTTCTCTACTTAACATTGACCAACGGTTGCCTACCATCAACAACAAAATCTAAACTCCTTGACATGACATAACTACTCTCCTTTAACTGTTCCCAACTAGCTCCTTGTTTGAATCTCTCACATGCACCCGAATTTTCAGTGATAGTATCTTTATGGGCAAAATGTTTCCTGATATCGTGTTTTTGAAATAGTAGTTTCTAGACATCCTTTCACTGAATTGAATTGAACTATACTACACCATAGTCATGTTAAAACAAGTATACGACTGAAAGCAGAGCTGTGTAAATTCAGAAGATCATGGAAAGATCCACCATCTCAAAATATTTACAAGAAATCCAGTGTCATTTACCCAGTTTTGTGGGACCAGGTTGGACTAAAACCTTCTGGTATTACAGGTCTAAGCACTAAAAGGGAAATGGGAATATTTTCCCTGATCTTTGTCTTTATTGGCTGTATAAATGTAAAATTGACTCAATATGGGCTCATTTGCTTATCTCTCACCAATCAGAATCCCTGACTTCTATAAAAATTATTTCACTTCACAGATTTTCACTGAACAGTATTATCACCAACATACAGTCTGCCATGAGACAAGCCCTTGCTAACACCAATAGGAAAACACACCATATGGATAAATTCAGTTCTACCTAGTAAGTGATCATATTGGATTACTGTTAGCTGTAGACGAAATCTGGGGTCTAAAATAGTCCTTGAGTCTTGAGGAATTCAGAGACTGAGAGTCTGTGAACTATGAGAAAGTGAACAAAGTTTGATTATTAGTAACGAGGAAAAATGTCTTTAGAAGTCATGACAGTGATAATAATAGTTGGAATTTATTAAAGACAATGTGTAAAAGATCTGGTACTAAGAGATTTTCATATATGAAATTACTTATCCTCCAGTGCCCTATGAGTGCACACTATTATTACCATCCAGTTTACAATTGAAATTTACTTATTAAGGTCTTAACAAAATTTATGCAGCAAGTTAAGCTTCAAATCTAAGTCACTTGACTCCACGTTCTCAACTGCTACAGTTCATTGTCCCTAAAAATTTGTGGGATAGCAGAGAAATTTAACCTTCTATAATGAGCAGATCAATTAATCAGATGAACTCTCAGATATGATTAAGCATTGAAATGAGAGAAAAGACTGTAGACATGAAAATAGATAGTAGGGTAAAAAGATCCTGTTGATAAAATTGTACATTATCAGTAAATTTGCATGGATATCTTGAGCACCTACTATGTTCTCAGAAGTTTGTAAAATGTCATTTGATTTTGATCACTATAGATGTAAACCAAGGTAGTCACATACCTTTATTAGTTTTCTGGAAAGAGTGGTTAGTTTTCTCATAGGACTCTGGGAATATTTTACTGTGGCAACTGGAGCCAATGCAAAAAACATCTTAATTCTTTTTGCCAGTTCTGGATTTGTAGAGAATGCTATGAAAGCTGAAATGGAAGAAAATAGACTTAAAGAAAATCATAGTTCATTTTAGATTATCATAGAAACTGTACCTTAAAAACAAAACAAACAAAAAAATGTAGTAGTCAGTGTAGGTATCAGGCTTTCTAAATTTCTCTAGTATTGAGAATTTGTAATAAAGTAGGCGCCCCATCTCTGGGGAGAGCAAGTCTGCTTATAGAAAGTGCTGCAGAAAGGATTTAAACATCTTTTGTGGGATATATCTAGGTAAACTCCCATGGCCACATTAAGTTGATCATAGTCTGGTATCAGATAAAACTGGTTAATAATCTTGGCTTCCCATTCATTAGTTGTGATGACTCGGTGAGTAATTTACCTTATATGAGTCTCAATTTGTTCAATTTGTAAATGTGAAGCATAGAATCCTTACAGGGAGATTATTTTGAAGATGCAATTATACACATATTACATATAATTACATATACTCTAACATATTGTATAACTTAAAGTGTTATTTGATGCCATCATTTGAAAGAATTTCAAAATTCAACCATTTGTAAAATATGGATAATGGTCTTAAGTGTTTTTTTGCTTTTAATGAGAGAATGTAAGATGTAGAGTAAATATGTGAATATAAAGACCTCCTTTATACCAGGAATCTGGCTAGGGGTGAGACATAGAGAAGAGATTGATAACAATGTGGTTGGTAATGTTGTGTCTAACTGATTCAAGAGCAGAGAGGGGAATGACAAGTCTCTTGGCTTGGCCAACATGACCTTTTTACATCTAGCAAACCCCAGCATTTCTTGGGAGCTACAGGTCACCCTGATTGTGATATAATCGTTGAGATTCATAGTTCTTTGCTTTTGTATTGGTGTCTCTTACTAGACTGTGAGCTTTATAAGCAAAAGATACATGCCATATTTATCTTTTCCTCCCTAGCATTTAACCAGCTGTATTGCAAATGTTCATTGGGTCACAAATGAATTAATAAGTAGCTCTTTTTCAGGCTTATATATAAACCCCAAATTCAGTCCCGGGGCAGTTTAATTCCCATTGTCATCTTCATTTTATTTATTCTTCAAAGACTAGTCAGAGAAAATGTTTTCCCACCTCAAGTCCCCAAGCTAAACACTACAGAGCAAAACCATTATGACCCTTTCACAAGCATGTAAAGATGATCCCCTGACACTCTCAGGTCACACCTGCCTCAAACGCACCAATTGTGGTGCCTTGGGAGTGGCCCACATAGTAGAGTCGCTCCTGTCCAGTTTTCTCTATGATAAACTTGATTGTGGCTGGAAGGTCATATTTAGCCATCTCATCCAGACTGCCAAAGAAAAAGAACAGAAATAGAAGAAACATTTCATTGTTTACTCAGCAATATCTATCTATCATCTATCTACCTATCATCTACCTATCTGTCCATCCAATCATCTACCTAATAGAATATTCTTTTTTAGGCCCATGATATTTAACACATTTAATCAGACATGGCAGAATTTCCAGGGAAGAGGTCTGGTTATATATTTATCAATCACCTCAGGTCCTGCTTTTCCCGTGAGTAGCTGAGAAAACACTCACCACGTACTGATATTTGCAATAGTCCAATGAGAAAACCCACACTGAAATGTGGGAATAATAAATGCCAAATAACTTCAAGAATTAGACAGAAATAAGGCCATAAAAATGGCTTCAGTGACCATGAAAACATGGTCTCATCCAAGCAGTAGGGACTTGTAACCAAGCCAATCTAGCTTCTAGATCTGACAGCATCACAGCAGATGGTGCTGCCAATTTTGCTTTTTACTCTTTCTGTGATCAGCTTTTCCTATTTTTATAGAATCTGACTCAAGGGACAGGATTCAGCCCCACAACAAGAGGGCAGAGTTCACTACTTGATGAATAAATGGATTTGAGTATCATCTATGCATAGAGACTTGGTGCAGTCTTGGCTTGTCATGAATGTGTTGCTTTCAAAATTTCAGCCAGAACCTTGCACAGTATCGTTTTTTCCCCTTAAGGGAACCATGTAAGTTTCCTGTTGGGTGAATACTGACAAAGTGCACCCTGCAATTAACCTTTATAAAGTTGACTTCTGTGTTTTAATTATTTTTGCATATGTGAATGTATAATTAATGTTCTGGGAAATCTGACATGCTACTCCTTCTTCATGTTTAGCCTTCCCTTCTGATTTAGAAAGCAAAGCAGACTTAAAGAGGAAATAGGATCCTCCAACTTCTAATAAGTAGCTCTGAAAAACACTGTTACCTGCAGGTAAACGAGCCTTTCAAGCTCCACTAATGACTAATTAGCTGGATAAAGAAATTTAAACAATGGGCATCCAGTTTTTACATGTCCACAAAATATTCTTTAGAAATCAGGAAGTGATTAAACCCCTATATTTGTTTCCTCTGTACATAGATACATAGATAGCATCAATATATCTTTAAATGAAAGTAACAAGAAATTAAAAGACCAAACCTTTAAATTTTTCCAGTTTCATAAAAGAATAATAATAATTTTTTTTTTTTTTTATGAGATGAGGTCCCCCCATCCCCTAGTCTCCAACCTAGAAACTCAAGGGATCCCTGGCCTCTTGCCAGTACTTGGATTACTTGCCCGTTTTAATTTTTTTTTTTAAATGCAACAACTCAATGTTTCTACCAAAATTCAAACTAGTGATGACTGGAACAATTCTCAGAGTGAGATCTTTTGAACTTCTTCCTCTGTTTGAATCCTCAACTATTATTGAGATATTTATTTCAGTTAACACATATATATTTTACACATACATATGCACAGTAAGTGCAGTTTTTAAGACAAAACTCAGAGGAAAAACAAGGCCATATTCTTAGCTTGTGAAAAAACCTAGGTAAAGAAAAGTTTATTTTTTCTTATGGATTTCATTTTATTCATTTGTATGGAAAGTAAACACTCAAACAGAGTGTATACTTTATTTTTAGTATCTCCTTACCTAAAGGCCCAGTATTCTGGTGATTTGGGTGACATTTTCAAATGTTTTCTAGACCAAGTATTTCCCCGACTGTTCCCCATCCACACGTCATAACCTGCATCTGCCAGAAAGAAGGCCAAACTGTTGTTGGGCAGGTTGCAAATCCAGCAACTGGAAGATGCAATTAAGCCATGCTGCAAGTACACAACAGGTCTGGGATCTGCAAAACAGACAACAAAAGTTCATGTTTGAACTTCCCCTGTATTTTTAAGAACACCTGCCTAACTTCTGTAGTATTATAGATTTTAAAATGTTATAAAGTTTTAAAATGAAATCTGGCAGTAGGTAAATCCGGGTTATTTATCTTCTCTACATCTTGTTTTTTTCTTTGTAAATTTAGGATTATATGTAATGTATTAAATTGTATTCTGGTTCATAATCTATACTGCTTTATTTTAACCCCTTTGTGTTCAGTTTCCTATGACATAGGAGATGATAACAAATGCTAATTCACTGTAGTTGTAAGAATTAAATCAAAATTAAAATAAATAAGTTTGTCTAGCACAATCAATATTTGGTCCATGGTTATTATTCATATTATAAACTTTTATTTCTTAAGAAGCATCTGATTATAGAATTACTTTTCTAAAAATAAGCATTATATATGGAAATTCTTTTAAATTCCAAAGGGTAATAAAAATCAAATGAAACAATAGAACAAGATGATATTTTCCCCCTTTATTTGACTCTTTTTCAGAACAAAAGTTGCCCAGCTGCTGTCAGTACACATGGTAGTCTCCCCGCTGGGCATCACGTCTTTCATAATGAAATAATCTTACCTGTTTTCCTTGAACATCCTCTTCCATGAGGAATCCTGTAAATTCCAAGGATATAACCATCTTCTGTCACAACATCATGCTGTTCAGAAGGATAACCCCAGTAGGAAATAATCTGGCTCTGAAAAGAGAACAGGAAATCACATACCTAATGATCTCTTGACTCTACTGCATGTTTTGCAACTTAGTACTTTAAAATCACAACCTACTGCTGCGTGCCATTTGCAAACCAGAAAAGTCATTGCAAATGAGATAAAAAAAATGACTTCTCTTGTTAACCAGTTCCCAAAAACACTAGAAACTGATTTACTGCACTGGCACTGGCACCCGCTGGTTTCCCTAAATCAAAGATAGTGACTGAACACCTGCCTACACTCCCCCTTCCTCAATTACTCTTAAACTTTAAAATATTAATTATCTCTCAGGTTTATTTATCTTCTTTAAAATTCAACAAGCCTTCCCTCTATGGCCCTATAAATACCCCTTTCTTTTATCAATAAAATTATCTCATAGTTCATACTTCCACCTAACCCCCAGTTATAGCTAAATAAATCTCTTCTCGTAAATTAATTATAATACTTTACATCTGGTGTCCAACAACCTCCTATTCATCTATGGATTGTATTATAATATAGCAGGAAAATCAGGTTAACTTAAAGAGGATTTTAAGAGGAGGATGCATACAAAAGCATGGATAAGGCAAGATGAGGTGAGGTGACCATACCTCCTGCTCACATCCTAGCTCACTCAGAGCATTCTGACACAAATGTATATGGGCACCTAATGAAGGAGGGCAGGGGGACTTGTGGAGTATTCTTTGACTAAAAATAAGTGAGACACCACTAACCTTATACCCGAAGAGAGATAGGAGGGGTGGTTAACAGAATCCAATATCAAAAAAATCAAGGAGAGAGGTCACAGTGAGAGGAGTCATGACATTTAGTAGACGATGATAACTTGTCTAAGGTGAGAGTCAGGGCATAAATCATCAGATCTTATTCTTTTTCTTCCCTCTGGTCTTCTGTTCAAGATTTCCATTGATTATACTGAACTGAAAACCAGTGGTCACAGACGTTTGTTGACTTAGTTCTAATCAATTAATTTTTTGGGCAAGAGAAAGTTGTACAAGAACAAGAACTTAAAGGTGTTAACAGCGTATATGCTGCACAGATATGTAAGATTATCTTTTTTATAGAAAATGGTGTATGTGCCCTGTTTTACCAGTCTTATGACAGTCTTTTGAGATAGAATTACACTCATTTGCAGTTGAGAACATGAAATTTCAGACAGATTAATAATCTATCTGGGATTGTACACTAGGATTGTATACACAGAAAGAATTAAAGCTAAAGTAAGTTCAGCCACACAGAATATGACCTTACAAGATTACACATTTGCCTGTGGCAGACATAGAAGTGGTGTCTGTACATGATGGGGATAAATAGAGTAGTTTTTAATGACCTGGATTCTAGAGACAGACTAATTAACAGCTCTTCCTCCTGTTAGCTATGCAACTTTGATTAAATTACAAAACCTATTTATTTCATTTTCCTCAACTATAAAGGAAATATAAAAAACAGTAATGCTCTACTGGTTTCATATAGGATATGCAAATATTATCCGGAAGAATGCCTGGCACAAAATAAGTAGCCTATAATTTTTATCTTTTTTTAATCATAGAATAATTAAGAGTCTAAAAGCGCCCAGACAAGGAAGGGATCATGTGTGAATGTGAGAGGAAGAGGAAAATCTGGATTTGAGGACCTACAACTGATGAATTTGAGTTTAGTAGAGTGGTAGGCTATTGCTTAGAGCAATAAGGAGAGATGTTTATTAAAACACTTTGACAGTTCCATCTTTATTAATGTTCTAATACAAATGGTTTTGAGGATATTATTGGTTCATGACATATGCAAAAATTTGAGAAATAGGAAACAACCCTTTGGCAAGAAGCCTTTGAGAATATTTAACCTGCCTATCTATCTATCTACTATCTATCTATCTACTATCTATCTATCTATCTATCTATCTATCTATCTATCTATCTATCTATCTATCTGTCTGTCTGTCTGTCTGTCTGTCTGTCTGTCTGTCTGTCTGTCTGTCTGTCTGTCTGTCTACCTATCTATTGACTAACACTATTCCAAACTATCTATCTATCTATCTATCTATCTATCTATCTATCTATCTATCTATCTATCTATCATCTATCTATCTACCTATCTACCTACCTACCTATTCACTAACACTATTCCAAACACTTTTGGAATGAATTCCTGAAAAGTAAATTATAAGCAACCCAAACCAACCCTGACTTGCTAAGCTAAAGGTGTACACCAATTCAACTTGCTCTAGTAATGCCTGAGAAAGAACTCAAGGATACTCTATCATGAGCATGAACTCAGGAGTCTTTCCGAATTCAGTTAAGCACCATCACAGAATCCCTCAAATCACCAGGAGGACTTTTTTTTTGCTGTAACTCTTAGATTAGTCATGCCATGAAAAAGGGGGAAAGCATATGGTTAGTAGCCAGAAGAAATGCTGAGAACTAGACATGCAAATCAATTACATATAAAATGATGATAGATTAATGATTCCTTATGTAAAGTTTTCTTTTATTAAGTGACTTACAATATTCATATAAACTTCAGGATTTATCTTGTTTTTTCCCTTGCGAGCACCATGTATGGGTCCAAGAAGAAGTATCCAGCATGCTATTGCTAAAAGCTGCCACATTTTTGGTATGTCTGGGAAAGGAAACATTGATATATTTATAATCAAAGAAAAATTCTAAATATGAAATTTGGTGTAGTCTTTCTATAACACTACCATGAAGGAATAAAACCAAGCTTTTTAGTTGTGTTTTAGTGAGTAATATTTTTGATAATATAAAACTGATCCTATGGAAAATATGAAATGGTAACTTTTTAGTAAGAAAAAGAAGAAAGGAAGAGAATTGGGGAGGTAAAGTAAAGAAGAAAGGAAGATACTAGCATCAATTACAGCTCTAAAAGATAACAGAATAAAATAATTTATAATTTGCAGAAAAATGCAATAAAATACAAAATATTTAATATCTCTAGTTGTAAGATAAATCAATATCTTTTCTAATGTTTGATACATTGTCACAAACTTGACACACCTTGATTGAAAGAAATAAATATCTTGCAAATTAAAAAATATGCATATCTCTTATGCACCAATCTTATTTATAAGTCTCTCTGAAAGGAAAATAATGTCTGCAAATACCACTTAGAAAATTATTTCTCTTATTTAAAATGCAAAAAGGGCTAATAGATAAAGTTATTTGCTTGAGGCCAAAAAAAATAATAATTTGTAGTTATAGTAAGTTCAGAGGAAAAGATATCTGTATAACTACAGAAAGGCTAAAATGCTGCAAATATACAAAAATTGGAACCTTATTTTTGAAGTTTTATGTGGGCAGATTGCCTCTAAGACTGTAATAAATGTTGCTATATACTTATTCAAGTTTGCCTGGAAAAAGAGAACATATGGAATGTGACCTCCTCTAAGTATGTACTTCATTGCTCAAAAATCTTTATCTAAAACTTGTTTGCTGTCATTCTCCTTAACTACTTTGGCCAGAGGGAAATTTGAGACTTTCAAAAGAAAATTAACTTGCTGCATTACCACAGGTAGAAAATGTCAATTTTGATTTTGAACAAGATTCTTTTTACTCCATGTTATTTTCACTGAGTCTTGCTATCTCTTAAAAATTTTGTCTAGGAGATAGAGCAAAGATAGCATAAAAGGAGATTCTGTGATTTACTCCCAGGAGAATAATCTAAGGCAATCTAGAGGGCACTATACTCAGAGGATCCTATGACTTTGGGGTGAAACTAGAATACCTCTTGAATATCAGAGACCAATGCTGATGGTGTGCAGTAGAAAACAAGCTGAGGAAATTCAGCTGTGTACACCAAAAGGTGGGTGGTTTGGTGGGAGGAAATTCAACTGTGCACAGCAAAAGGCTGATGGTTTGTTCACTAGAGAAAGTGAGCAGAGCACAGTATAACAGTTAGTCCACATAGCTAAGGCAGGGTGGTCTCAAGAGGCAGAGCTTCTTAGTGCAGAACTAAATATGAGACAATATATATATGGAAAGGCTGGGGTAGGACAGATGAACATGTCCCCCCAGTAAAGAAGGGGAAACCTAGAAATTGACTCCCTTCTTAAAATTCCCTGGACTCAAACCAATATAGTGAAGTTGAACTGAAAACCTGGCCTAGAATCTATATGCATGGATCTAAGACCTAGAAAGGAGGAATAGCAGTGGCATCACAGGCATTAACTACTCTTAGACACTGCTTTGACTGGCAACAGACCCTTCTAAGAATATCCTCCACTAGAGACTACAGTTTAGTCTCCCTGACGGACAGTGCCATCTACTGGAAAATGGAAATTCTGCACCTTTTAAGACGCTTGAACACATGACAACCTTAAAAGTTAAAAATGGGAAGACAGAAAAATACAACACGTGGGACATTGAGTCCTCATGGGGGTAATTCATTCAAGAGAAAAAAAATCTCCAAAAATGAACTGCAAAGATATGAAAGATCTTTTTTCCCTACAAGCTACTTAGTTCAGAGTAATAAGGCAATTCAAAGAAATAGAAGAAAATACAGAATATCTGATCAAAGATATATAAGGAATTGTAAAAAAAAGAATGTTATGAGAAATAAAATTAACGAGTAACAGATCAAAATTGGAGTATTAAATAAGAAAATAAGATACAGAACATAAACTATCCTTAATAGAGGAGATTCAAAAAAATCTGGAGAAAGTTATAAAACTAGAATAGACCAAATGGAAGATTGAATCAGTGATTTCAAAGATGATAAAGCAAGAAAAGGATATAAAAAAGATCCAAATTGGAAAAGAAGTGAAGCTCTCATCATTTTCAGATGGCATGCTAATATACAATGAAAACCTTAAATTGTCCACAAATTGAACGAGTAAACCAGTTCAGTTGAGTGAGAGTTATAAAATGATACATAATGTTCAGTTTCTATATGTAAAGACTGTTCTGGAAGAGAAAAAATCAAGAAATATCATTTATAATGACACCAAAGAGAATTAAATACCTACAAGTAATAAAGGAAATGAAGGTCCTGAACAATGAAACCTAATTTTTGTTTAAAGAAATCGAAGACACAAAGAAACAGAAAGATATTCCTTGCTAATAGGTTGAAAGAATTAGCATTAACATGATGGCTCTCTAAACCAAGGTAATTCAAAGATTCAATGCAATCCATATCAAAGTTTTAATTATATATTTCAAAATACATAACAAATATTACTGAAATTCATATGGGAGCCAAAAAACACTAAATAACCAAAACAGTCTTGACCAAAAAAAGAGGAAGAATGATGGTATCATAACACCAGACTTCTAAGTATATCATAAAACTATTAATAGCCCAAACAGTATGGTTAAAAAACAAAAACAGCCACATCAACCAATGGAATATAATTGAGAGGCAACAAACAAACCCAGATCCATGTGGACAGTTAATCTACCACAAAGAAGTCAAGAACACACATTGGGGAGAGGAAAATCTCTTCAATAAATGATGTTGGAAAAACTGGGGAGCCACATGAAAAAGAATGAAATTAGTACACTATCTGAAAACACACAAAAATAAACTCAAATGGGAAAAAAACTTATATGCAAGACCTAAAACCATATAGTACATATGAAATATATATAAAACACTCTACAAAATAAGTATTAGTGATATCTTATGGATATGTCTATAACAATAAGAAAAATAAGATAATATAAACAATTGAGACTGCATCACTCTAAAAAGCTTCTGCACAGTATAATAAACTGCCACAAAAACAAAACAAAAAGCCCACACTAAATGGGAGAAAATACTTGCATACTATACATCATATTAGGGATTGACACCCAAGGTACAAATGATACACTCTTACAATTTGCTACTATATGGATGTTACCAAAGGAGATTACATTAGGGGGGAATAGTCAGAAGGAAAAGAACAAATATAAAATGTCATCACTTATATTTGTGGAATAGATAGAAATGAAACAAAGATTCTGATACAGTCAAACAAACAACATATCCTAGAAATCTGAGGCTACCAAGGGGGAAGTGGGAAGGGAGAGATTGGAATAGGGGCAGAGCACAATGGATTATGATAGCAGACTATGGGTGTTTTGACTATGGGTTTGATAGAGAGGATCCTAAAAATTTAAATCACATATAATGTTGTGAACCAATGTTAACTCAATAATGTACAAGAAAAGATTTCAGAAACAAGAAATGTTTGTGAGAATGTAAAGGATCATCTGTAACCTCTTTGTGAAAGTGTAAACTCATCTAGTACCCATATAGAATAGTGTGGCAGTTTTTCTGAACATTAAAAATATATCTACCAAAAGATCCATCAATTCCACT
Source organism: Uropsilus gracilis (assembly GCA_004024945.1). NCBI lineage: Eukaryota > Metazoa > Chordata > Mammalia > Eulipotyphla > Talpidae > Uropsilus > Uropsilus gracilis. Next base: position 123,215 of record PVHY01001984.1, read on the forward strand.
CATATGTAGCTACCCAAGGAAGGTAACAACACTAATTCAAATTAAGTGAAATATTCATTCCTGTGTTTACTGTAGCATAAGTTTCAATAAGTAAGTTATGGAAACAACTTAATTGCTCAAAAACACATGAGCAGAATAAGATAATGAGTTATAGGTATGATGGAATACTGCTAAGATATAAAAATAGATGAAATCATGCCATTTGCAATGTTATTGAAAAATTGGATAGGATTATACTAAGCAAGTTAAATTAGATAGAGAAAGGAAAACACTGGTTGTTTTTACTCAATTGTGAAATAGAGTAGCAAGACAAAAACACAGATATTGAAAATCAGACTACAAAATTAAAATTCCTAGAACATGAGGGGGGGGTCAATGGAAATCAAGTGGCTTTGGGGTTCAGTGGGCTAAAATGTAAGATTATAAGTGCTTTGATGGTAGGTGTGGTGTGGTAACATACATCTGAGATAAATAAATATAAATATATATAGATTATAATTCTTTATCATTATATATTAAAGTTGATTTGGTTTACCACACTGTGTATGTGTATCAACTTTAATAAACAATGATAAAGAACAAAAAATAATGAAATTCCTCTAGGTATTTATAGTTTGGACACTTTCTAAAGTCTATAAATGTATAGAATTTTCTAAAATCTATAAATGTGTAAATGTATAGGAGATTGGATCAGAAACACAATTTTGTCTTAATGGATATGGGTATAAAATTCTTAGTGCCACTTTTATGTGGAATATAGAAAATCCAAACAAACTGTCAGACAAGAACAAACATTAAAATCAACCCTGAAAACTGATCATAGGTCTGAGGCATCCAAAGAGTAAGAGGGAGGGGTGGTTTAGGGTGAAAATGAGGTGAGGGTGAGAGCACAATGAACTATAATGACTATGCACTCATTGGTTGTGGGACATCTACAGTGGCCATACCTGAAGAGAGAAATTCTATATCATAAAAATGTTAACAAGGATGTAAATCAGTGAATCTTCATTAAAAAGTTAAGTAAAAATACTTATCAGCAATAAAATTGAAATGGGGTAGGGTTTTGGAACATGAAGCCACTCTTTGTATACAGGTTACCTGGTAATCAAATGAAAGACAGAAGATAAAATCAATGTGAATAGAGTATATACAATAAAATTTAAATAAAATGTGTGATAGTCTCATAACCCCAGGGAGATGTCACAATTGGTATGAAAATTACATATATATATATATGTGTGTGTGTGGAAGCCAAGTATAACATCAGAGACTTGCAAAATATGTTCCCTGTCATTAGTGATGAAATGCTCTTTTGTTTCATCTTTTGAGTAGTAAGCTCAGAAGGATAATAAGAAGAAAGTTATATGAGATAACTATTTTGACAAGAGGTTAAAAGCCCCAAATTTATAATAAATCATTGTTAATTATGTGACTATAACCAGGTTAGATAATACACTAAAAGACTTATCTTCTTGTGCCAAAAATAACGAAAAAGGGGAGAAAGATAAAAGTTTAAGAAATAATATACGTTAAATAACATATTTGGACAAATTAGTGTTATTTTTTTGATATCCTGCCTTAAAATTGGCTAGATTTAAGAAATTTCCCCATATTCAGTTGTTGATAAACAAAGTTTGTGGTAGAGCTGGGACAAATGAAACTTGAGTTATATGTTTCTGTATATTCCCCAGAGTCAGATTAATAAATGGTTTTTGGCAACTGCTAATACAAATATTTTTGTTTGCAATCAGATATTGTACATCAATATTTCTGCAACAGGAAGACAGTAGATGTGGGTCTGCTAAGAAAATGCCTATGTGCAGTGTAGCAAGTCAGAGCAAACTGATCAATCATCTACCTAACCTAAAGAATGTAATGAACCAAGTCTTGGCTTCTTTTCAGTTAAGCAAATGCAGGACACTCAATTGCCCCAGGTCAAAGAGCATCCATAAAGAGGTTTATCAGGGTAAACCTGAGGAGCCAAAGAGTGAGGGACTCATAACTTTCAGCTTTGATAAGGAATTGATAATGTTTTGCCGATGTTTTGCCGATGCATGGTTCCCTGATTTTTCTTTATCAATGTGTTCTCACATTCATAATCTGTTTTTATATATTGTTGCCCCCATGCAAAAAGCAGAGGAAAGTTCTCAGTCACAGTGAAGAAAAAATTAGGTATAGGTAGAAAGTAAAGTGATATCAGGTGACAAAAGAAACAAAACAGGGTGCTTAACCAAACTTACAAAGGGGAGCAGCTACTGCATTCACAGGCTGGGAAGAACCTGTTGTGTGACTGGCTTTAAAAGGCCAGCTGCTCTCTTTTGGAGAAAGGGGTAGAAAGAAATGACAGGTCTGAGGGCAGGGGACTTGCTTAAAAACAGCTACTCAACCAGCTGTCCAAGGGAGGGAGAAGCAAAATACTATGGAGGTACACATTTTACTGAGGGGAAA
>PVHY01001984.1:125762-139026 GCA_004024945.1 Uropsilus gracilis
AGGGTCCTGGGGTGGTGATGCCCAAGGCCCAGAGGGAAAAGGGAAGTACAGACCACCAAGGGTGTGATTGAGAAGGGGGGGGGGGGGGCTCTGGTTGATGAGCAAGGGGGAACAAAGAGAAGGATGAAAAGAGGAAGGGAGCAGAGATGTTTTTCGGAGAGGGGAGCAGAGAGCAAAGTGAGATCTAGAGCCTGGAAACTAGCATCTGGCACAGAGGTTTTTGGCCTCAAGAGAAGGACCCAGGAGCTGAGTCCTTTGGAGTCTCCTCACCTTCCCAGCACTTGGGTCCCTGAGAGTCAAAAGCTGTGCGAAGGTGGAGGAGTAGTGACTCTAATGAAGTATGGAGCCACAGTGAAACTCAGATAGGCCTGCCTTGGAGATACCTGCCTGAGACTCACCTGTTTGGGTAGGATTCATCTGGTGCTAACTGGAGTGATAGGGGATCAGGAGTCAAGGACATAGCCTGGTGTCTTCAACCAGAAGTACCCTAAGACTCAGGTAAACCCCATGCAGCTCCTTAAAGAGTGGAAGTGAGGCTCTATTCCATTTGTAACACTTATGAGGGTGTGGACTCTTTTGGTTTGTTTTTCCTGTATCTGTAAATAAACTTCTATGTCTATCCTGGTTGCTAAGGTTTGATCTCTATGCAGCTGTTGCATGCAGGTGGAAGAACCCTTAGTGAAAAGGAATTAAAAGCGGGTAGTCCCTATTTCCCAATCACACCTCCAATCTGAGTCCCCAGTAAAAATAACAAGGACAGTACACTGGGCTGTGTTCCCTACTTCCCACCTTTTGGGACTGGTACTAACTTTGTGAAGCACAATAAAAGTGCATCGATACAGAGCCCCAGATCTGTAACCATAAAGAGTGATATTGGGGGTGCTATAAACATGAGTCATCCTCTGAGCACATTAATACTAATGTTGTGCACTTCCAGCCCACTCTCCCATTCCATTATTGAGCAGTTGAATAATTAAATCTCTACACCAGTGACGTTGGCAAAGGTCAAAAATCTAAAATCATAAAAAAACCACAGTGCCACCAGGTGGAAAAGTAGTTCAAATCTCTAAATTACTACTAGTTTTTATTTTTTAATAGAGAACTTTACAGTAGCAAAACAACATCATGGCAACTTGAAAATTCGTCGAAGCAAGAAATCACAAGGTGAGAACAACTCACCATAATCAGTACACAAGGGCATGTAAATTTTTATATTCCTACTATATGAAGAGTTCACAATTCATCATAATAAAGATGAAGAAAAGGAAGTGAGTGTGATAAAAGAAAAACTCAAAAAATCTAACCAAAAAGATAAAAAATAAGCGAATGACTTTAGCAAAATGAACACAGCTTTAAGTAAGAAAATAACCAAGATTCAGGATATAAAACACGCAATAAGTGAGTCTTAAATTTTTACAGAAAGCTATGGAAGCAGAACAGATAATTTGGGGGGATCAAATCAATGACTTCAAAACTAATACACAAAGAACCCAGGTGAAAGAAACACACACACACAAACACACAAATCAGTGAACTTGGAGAGAACTATGACTATGTTAGGAAAGGAAAAAAAAGAATGAGTATGACAAAAAGGGAAGAGAAATAGAAGGGAACATTTCAAAGCCTGGTGAAGGAACTGCATGTACAAGTTCAAACAAGTAGGAGTATACCTGGTTATCTAAATGTAATTAGATCTACATCCAAAACAAATAGTAGTTAAACTACCAAGAGTTTAAGACAAAGACGACTGAAGATAACTAAAAGGGAAACGCAGGCAACTTACAAAGGTACTCCAATATGCTTATACAAGTCTTCTCTGTGTGGCAGTAGCAAATACTAACATAATTCAATAATTATTAAAAATTTAAATAGACTAAATTCCCAAATCAAGAAATAGAGTACCTGGTTGTAGCCACATACAACACAACTTAATACTGTCTCCAGGAGACCCATTTGATCATCAAAGATGTACATAGCTTCAAAGTAAATGGTTCAAAATCCAGTCTGCAAGAAAATAGAATGTCCCAAAAGCAGGGATGGCCAAATTTATATTATATAAAATACTCACTTAAAAAAGATAAAAAGAGACAAGGAAGAACACTATATAGTGCTTAAAGTATCAATATATAAGGAAGATATAACATTATGGTATATATGCATCAAATAAATGCACATCAATACATATAAAATAACTATTACCAAAACTGAAAAGATACATTGGGTGCAACACAGTAACTATAGATGATTTCAGCAAGCCATGAACATCAATGGACAAATCAACAAGGAAACAATGCCTTAAATGAGTAATCAGATGACATAGTTCTAACAGACAGAGCACAGCACTCCAAAAAATCTGAGTATAGATTCTTCATAAGTGCAATGAAATGTTAACTGGTATAGATCACATATTGGGTAACAAAACAAGTATCAATAAATTAATGAATTAATAAGTTAGTTCATTATCACTGAAATTCTCTCATCAATATGACACCAAAACAGAATCAACCACAGAAAGAAAGGGGGAAGAAAGTTCTCATGTGTGACCACTGAAAAATGTACTTCTGAATGATTGTGAAGACAAATTATGAAGTACCTGGAACAAACAAAAATTAAGACAAAGGTAACCAAGACCTGTCAGATTCAGCAAAAGGAGTAAGAGGGAAGTACAAAGCAATACAGGCCTACGTGAAGAAACAAAAAAGATATCAAATACCTTAACTCTTACTTTAAGGAACTGGAAAAGAAAAAGCAAAACCAAAAGCCAATAGGAGGGAATAAATAACAAAAATTGTAACAGAAATAAATGAAATAGAAATCATAAAGACATATCTTAAAGTTCAAAAGATCAGTAAAACAAAAATCTGTTCTCTGAAAAATTAAATAAAATATAGGAAACCCTGTCTATGCTCACAAAGAAAGGAAAGAAAAAACTCAAATAAGATAGAATCAGAAATGAAAGAGTGCCTATACCAGACATCTCAGAAATACAGATTCATAAAAGTATAATGAGCACATGCATGCCAACAATTAGGATAGCCGAAATGGACAAATTATTAGAAGCATACAACCTTGCAAGAATAGATCAGGAAAAAAATAGAAAAACTGAAAACAGATTTATTTGAAGTAAGGAAACCAAAAGAATAATCAGAAGTCTTCCAAATAATGAAGATCAGAGCCAGATGCTTTTACAACTAAGTTCTACCAAACATTCAAAGATGAGTTAATATCTATCACTCACCATCTTTTCCCCTAATTGATGAAGAAATTCTTGCAAATATATTTTATGAGGCCAATATTAGAAAGGAAATTTTCTTTAACAAATGGTGTAGGGAAACCTGGACAACCATACGCAAAAGAATGAAACTAGATCACTATCTCACACTAGACGAAATTTAACTCAGAGTGAATAAAAGACTTGGATGTACACCTGCAAGCAAACTAAATTAATAAACCTGTCATGGAGTATATTAATATCAGACAAAGTATTCTTTCAAGAAAAACAGTATTGTCAGAAAGAAAAAGAAGCATTACATTGTGTTTATTCATCTGGAAGATGGAAGAATGAAACAATTCCAAATGTTTGAAAGCTATCTAAAAATAGAACTTCAAAATACAAGAAAATAAAAGCAAAATACAAAATAAACTAGCACAACTAAGAAGAATTTAGTTTCAGAGTTGGAGGCTTCAACATGTCTTTCAAAAGTTGATAAGGAAAACTGGACAGAAAATACAGAAAATCTGATCAATACTATAAACAGTTTCATCTAATTAACATTTGCCGATCATATTTAAAGAACTCATAAATATCAGCAAAATTTAAAGAGAAATTAGAAAATATTTGTGACTGAACTATAATAAAAATACTACATATCAAAATTGTGAGTGTAGCAATGTAGTGTAATTTAGACATTTAACTTCCTACATTACAAATAAGTTTATATCAGTAATATGAGCTATGTTTTATTAGTATTTTCATTAACTAGAAAAAGAAACTCAAACCAAGCCCAAAATAAGTAGGAAGAAATAGTCAATAAAATAAGAACCAAAATATATTAGAGAAAAAAGCTAAAAATTGATCTTTTGAAAAGATTAATAAGACTGAAAAAAACACTAACACAACTAATGAAAGGAAATTAGATTATATAAAGTACTAGTATTAAAATGAAAGAGCATCATTCAAGAGATCACAAAAAAAAATGATTACAAGGGAATATGATAAAAACTACACACCAATACATTTGATAAATTAGACTAAGTACAAAAATTCTTTGAAAACTATAAATGTTAAAAACTATTTCAAAAAAAATTGAATATATGATTACCTCTACACACCTTAAGGAAACTGAATGTGTTTTCACAAGTATTTTCATACACACAGATAAAGATTCCTGGTCTCCACAGTTTCTTTGGTAAATATTCTATTTAAAATTTAAAGAAATAATTATTACAATTAATCAAAAACATATGAACTTGAAATCCACTTAGAAACTAGTTCTTTCATTTTCCTGCCTATAGCTGAATTATTAATCAAGTTTAACCATTTTGCTTACCAGCCTAGCAGATTAAATTTTATAAAAATGATCTCTTTGCTATAATACTTAGACTAATGTATTCTTTCCTAGTAATTCTGCTTCTCCAGGTAAAGAAAATCTAGCAATCTGGACACATACCTTGTCCATGAGACATTTACAACATTGGAAGGATCTGATCATAAGCCCATACACAGAAAAGAGTCTGCCACCACAAACTGCAATGTATTCAGCAGCATCTCTTTTTACTTTGCCCATTCATTTTCTTGTGAAACTGCAATGACTCCTCTATCCTCAGCCCATACCCCACTGATGGAATTAAATTATTTTCTTTTCCCAAGGTTTGCATTCCAAAATGTGATAAATGTCTACTTCTTTGGCCTTTGGGTAGGTAGATCTGAGTCTTGGGGCTACTAGCTCTAACTGAGCCAGTTTTGCATTTTTAAGCCCTTTATTTTTCCACCCTGTTGGGAAAATACATTACTATATACATCAGACTACAGAATCCTTGATTTTGAAATAACAAGATCTGAAGATTATAAACTGCTTCTTGATCATCACACTGAAATTACTAGGGGTCTGTGACCCCCAGGACTGGTGGTGATGCATTAAAATAGCAGCTATTGTTCATTGGTGGTTGGAAACTTGGAGAAGAGGATTAAAAGTTTAGGGAGGGGACAGAGAAAAAGACAAGGAAAGAAAAAGAGACAGAACAGGGAGAACTGAGAAGGAAGGGTAGAGAGTAGATGAGGAGCAGGGAGGCTGGGAAGCCTCAGAGCTGCTGCTACCATGTGGGGCAGCAGGACAGGGAAGGAAGCCAAGCTATGGGCTTCCATCTTCAGTTGGGAGCCTGGGAAAGCATGTTGGAGAAACTTGTGACCTGTGTGAGCTGTTTTGGAAACATGGTACTTGAAAACAGTTTAGTTTTGAAACTGCGAAGCTTGGAAGTCTCTGGAAAACTGAAGAGTTTGCTATTTTCAATGTGAGATGTCTGAAGTGCTTACTGTGTTGCTGTATCAAGTGAGTTTTGTTGATGCCAGGCCACTTAGGAGTTGGAGCTTAAAGAATGTCAGAGTGGTGCCTTTGGAGAAGGATCCACGACTCCTTCTTGCAACCATGCCATCTTGGCTTTTTTTGCCTTGGAGGGAGTGGAGCTGTCTTTGAAGGAGGAGTGGCGGCACTATTTTAACTCCTTCATAACAGCTTATGGTGGGGCAGCTGCCATTTTGTGGACACACATGGTTGCTTCAGTCATGTGCTTTTTGGACTAGAGACTGGACTGTGTGGTAAGATTATCAAAGGGGTTTCCTTGCATTCCTCAGTGACGCTTATCCAATTTGTCTTTTAGTAAGTAAATTTGTTTTTGCCTCCCTCTTAAAGTTTATGTGGTCTTGCTACTGCATGCATGGGCTGGGAAGTACCTGGTGTGTGACTGGCTTTAAAGGGTCAGCTGCTCCCCTTTGTAAGTTTGGTTACTTGTTTTGCTTGTTTTCCCACCCAATTTCAAAATTATTTAACCTCTAAAAAGGGGGCAAAACATTTAGGAAGAAAACTGAAAAAAGTAACTTTGTAATTCAAAGAGAAAAAGACTGTTCTCTTACCCCTCCCCCCACCCCTCTGCTTTCAAAACCATTAAAGGCACATAGATAAATTGGAGAAACATCTTTCTTGAATCTTCATTTTCTTAATCAGCACTCATCATTTCAGTTCTAAAATGCTAAAGCTATTTTTGAAGAAAATTGTTGTGATGTTGGGGTAGACAAAGATATTTTAGAAAATACAAAGAATAAAGGCAACAAATAAATAAGTTTATAACTTTATCAAAATTATTTATCAAATTATTTATCAAAATTTTATAAATAAATTTATCAAAATTGAAAACCTGTATTTGTGAAGAAGATAGCATTCATAAATTAAAAATGCAAACTTGAGACTTATACAAAATTTTTCTAAAAAAATTATGAAGAAATTTTCTTACAACTCAATAAGAAATCACCACTAGTGAATATTTTGTAAAAGAAGATAGATAAATGACTACAGTACTTGAAAAGGTGCTCCCCACATTTAGTAAACAGGGAAATGCAAATTAAGACTACAATGAAATGACTCTTCCCACCCAGTATAATAGCTAGAATTAAAAAGATCAATTGTTCACAAGAACTTTGAACAACAGCAACACTCATGCTTCCTTGATGGAAATATGAATGGTGTAAACATTAGGTAAAACAACTTTGTGTTGTTTTCTAAGGTATTATAGACAAAAATATATAATACAATTACCCCATGACTTAGTATTTCCATAGGTATTTACCAAGAGAAATAAAAATTTGAAAGTTCATTGATGGCAGCAGAGTGAAGACACCAGGCTTACTTCATCCACATTCTTATAGCCAAATTATAACTAAAGAGACACCTAAAAAAAAAAAAAAAGTAATGGTGCTCCAGAGAGGAGTAGGAAAAAATATAATTAAAATGCTTTAGAGTGGTACCCAGACAGCCCCCAGACAGGGAGCAGCTGCCCAAGTATTGTCAACTCAGGGACACACACCCTATCAGGGATTATAGATTGGGGACTATACTGGAAGAACAGGTACAGAGTTGACACGCAGGGAGAGGCTATATCATTGGAAAACTATAGGAGTAAAGGAACAGAGTGGAATTGCTTGAGCCTGTGGTTCACAGATGACAAAATTAGCCAGGTACAGTGGTGTGTGCCTTTAATTGCAGCCTACAAAGCCTGAGGCCAAGGCTAGGAATTGCTTGAGTCCGCAGGTTTAAGACCCACCAGGGCAACATAGCAAGACCTAGTCTCAAAAAATAACTGGGCGTGGTGGCACATGTCCGTGGTACCCCAGGCAACCTGAGCCTGTGGTTCTCTGGACAACAAAGCGAGATCTAGTCTCAAAGAAATAAGAGAAAATTGAAACCTAAATAGGTGGAAAAGGTCATATTGAATCACCTAAGTCTTCTCATAGCAGAGGCAATAATTTGTAGCCTGTGGCTGTGATATTCAAAACAACTCACCTACCCCTACTCAGGGTCACAGCCAGTTAACCATCAAATGCTACTGACCAAAATTTGAAGATACTAGAACTTGACACAGGACCAAGTGCCCCAGGCTGACACTATACTGAAAAAGCAAAGAAGACAGTTCCTGGTTTGTATCCCAGTCTTAACTACAATCCCATCTTGTGCTAAATCTACTGCCAATCACAGTTTAGAGATTATGTGTATTTGTAGGAGATATAGGTCACATTTTCCTAATGTACTCATCTGTTCTGAGACATTGTTGTTTCCATATCTTAGCTATTGTTAATAGTGACAGTACTTTTCTGACATAAATAAGGCTGTTTCTGATTTATTTTGATTGCTCTTTGCTTTTAGCATTGTAGTTCAGTCTTTAACTCAAAGCTTGTGAATACCTTAGGTGGCAAGATGAATTTTCAGTAAACAATAGAAGCTTGGAATTACTTTTGAAATCTGTTCATCACTTTATTCCTTTTAACTGGTGAATTCAGTTGATTTATATTTCAGCTGATTATTGGGGTATGGTGCATATTGACATTTTATTTTAGTTTTTGACTTTAGTTTTAGCTTATTTTATGTGGAGGATGTGAACCCATTTAGAGAAGGCAGATTTAGGGGCCCTAGGATATCCCTCATTCTGCTCATCAACAGTATAAGTACTACCCTATTCTGCCTCTCCTGTGTGGTGGTGGAACATTCCTTTTATCTTTTCATTTTATAGCTATCAGTAAGACTATATTTCATGGAATTTTTAGTCATTTAGTATAATCAAGTACAGGTTGAAAATCTTATTCAAAAAAATCTGGTCAGCTTCTGTATTTCTCATTCCTGACCTTCCCATTTAAATTGGGTAAGTGTCTTTATAAAAGAAAAAGATACATGACTGATCATGGCATTGTACTGAAATTTGGTTGCAAAGGGTAGAAGCAAGCCACCAACCAACAAGTCACAGAGGAGAAAAAAATCTGTTAAAATGCAGCTTCTGCCTCCCAGTTTTCTTCACCCATGTGTAGCAGTTACCACTCAAATGCAGTTTAAAAAGGGGTTTTATTTACAAGGAAAATTAGCCAGGAAAATGAAAAGTCCTCAAAGCCACAAGTGGCCACTTATCTTACCCCAGTTACCATTTTCAGTCCCAAAGGTCCCAAAGACATGTGTCCAAGAGGTGCCCTTTGTCCCCTCTAGGCCTGAGGCAGGCACTGCAAAGTCTCTTCTTTGTGTCTTCTCTTCACTTCTCTCTTTAGTGTTTCACGCTGCTTCCCTTCTCCAAGACTCTTTAGATTTCTTCCACAATTGCTGGTGCACAAATCAGCTTTCCAAATCCCTGGCTATCTCCAGGTACCAACTCACTATGCCACCTTGCTGCAGTGCCACACTCTCCACAATGGCTCTCTTCTGCTGGTCACCATGGTTCCTTGTCACTTCCCACTTACACTTTCAGGGGGCTTACCCTAGTCAGGTTATGAGGGCCTGTTTCCTCAGTCCACCATGCTCCCATTCTCGTCTCCTTTCCTTTCCTCCCCCCCCATCCCTACTCTTTCCTTTTATCTGCCATTTGGCACTTCTTGTTTCTTCTCACCTGGTCTTTCTCTCAGACTCCACCCACCAAGGTGCTCTGGCACCAACACAATTGAGCTGCTTCACTATCCTGCATCATGACCACCTCAAAAGTGTGCATTCTCTACCTCTCCATTAACATGCAGATATATTTCCTTCTCATCCTTCATTTTACAGCTAGAAATCACACTGGCATTTTGATTTTAAGGGGTTTCTTTTAAACAATATCATTGTCCCTGAAGTAAATCATTATAAGAGTAAGAGGAAACAGAAAAGATACTAGTTTTAGATACCCCCAAATGACTGGGTTAGCCTGAACAGGTGCTAAGTGTTAATGAGAAGAGGAAAATAAACTGGTTCAAATGACTCACCATGTGGAGTTGAATAATTAAACACACTGTCTGCAATATTTTGGAAATGACTGCTATGAATTTGTGAGGAAGAGTGCTGTAAATACTTTATCTGCTCAATATTATGGAAATCTAGATCATTTGTGTGTGGCACGCGGTCCATTTACAAGATAAATTTGCTGAATAGATGTGAGAACTGTAAGTAGATAAGCGAAGCTTACTTGCTTTGTCAAAAAACTTGATGCTGTTGTCATTGCTGGTTTGAGATTTTTTTGCTGAAAATATTACTAAATATATGTGTATTTATTGTTTATTTAAAAGTGGCAAAAATATAGTTTTAGCTGAGAAAATCAGTGTCATTATTGTACTTGCCAACAATTTACTGCTCTGTAACACTGTTCTTTTGTTTCTCAGGGCTTTTTGGAGTAACCCCCTTCCTAGTTAATTGCTCTTAATCTCCTGAATAGGCAAACTGGTTGCCAATGTTATTAAAGTAATATGAAAATTAATCAAGTTAGCTAATAATTATAACCACTTTTGAAATTGGAAAATGAATTTGATGAAACTCAGTAGCTGTTTAGAACTAAAAAACTCACTAGAATAGGAAAGGAGATTTCTCTTTCCATTCCAAGCAGTTGAAGGATTTTTATAAAAATTTTCTTCAGTTGCAATTATAATCATGGTAATATATTGAATACTTCATCTTAAGAATGCGTAAAGAGAAAGAATGTCTGCTCCTATTAATTCTATTCATTGTGGTATTAGAGATGCCACTAAATAAAATAAAGCAAAAAACTAAAAAGGGCAGGGAAAAAGCATAAAGATAAAAAATAGAAAAGAAACTGAACTTATTTGCAGATGACATGATGGTATAATTAGAAAACCCCAGCTATGTAGTCTACTTCAAAATTACAAGAGCTAATGAGTGAACACAGGAAAATGTTAGGATATAAGGCTAATATTTTTTAAAAGCTTACTTTGAATCAACAAAAAGTGCCTAGAAAATAAAAATTTGAAAAATGTGATCGTCAAAAAAACAAAAATAGTAATAAGTAGAAAAACAGTCAATAAGATTTTACCACTGAAAATTATAAAATATAAATATAAATAAACAGAGAGAAGCACTGTTTATACTTCAAAAAATTCAATATTGTTAAGCTATTACTTCTTAACTTGAACAATTATAGATTGATTGAATTCCTGTTAAGAACCCCAGAAGATTCTTTTATAAAATCTGATGTGTGGAAATACTTTTGAGGGATATAGGAAAAGCAAACAAACAAATGGACGAGAATAATTTTAAACTGTCAACAGAACTGAAGCATGGAGCAAGAGACTGGGAGAAGGGAAAAATCAGGGAGGTATGAACACAAGAGATTAAGATGGTTCACAGGTGTTAAGGTGGTGGGAGAACCTTGGGATAGACAATGATGTAAAATGCATACATGTGTGTGTCCATGTACAATCAACTTTAAAAAATAAAAAATTATAAAGAAAATAAAATCTGATGTGTATTGAAATGTAAATCTCTATTCTATCCTAAATTAATCTGAAAAAATAATAAGGGTGGAAGGCCTATATAATTTTTTGATTTACTATTAAGCTATTGTAATTAAGACAGTATGATATTGACAATAGAATTGAAAAAGATCCATGAAAAGAATGGATGGGAAAAGAATTCATGAAAAATAGAATAAATTACAAGTAATCTAATTACTTTTGACATTCATGCCAGCGCTGTCCAATGAAAAAAGGAAAATCCTAAATCCTTTCAACCATTATTACTACTGAACATGTGGATATCGATTTTGAAAAATAAAGATCTTGCTACATTTTTCAAATCAGACTAAAAAATAGTTATGATATATTGTAAACCTAAAAAGTAGAAACTAAACTATAAAAATGGTAAAAACTATAAAAAATCTTGGAAGAAAAACAGAAGAATTATCATTTTGGGGTGAATAATTAACTAGCAAAGAAAAATTGCAATCAATTAGAGTTTATTAACAAAATAAATTCTGATTATCAAAGCACCATTAAAAAAGTAAAAAAGAAAATTTACAAATGGACAGAAACCTCACAAAAGAAGAGAGATGAAGGACAAATAAGTATACAAAAAGATGTTTAATATTTTGATATAAGAAAAATGCAAATTGAAAAACCTTCATGAATTTCTACTTCTACTAGTCAGCTGCCACTTAAAACAGACAAAGTCCCTCAGGAATTGGAGAGGATGAGAAGCAACAGGATCTTTCCTACATAGCTGGTGGGATTTTATAGTTAGTATATACTGACTATCAAAAACTGGCAGTTTCCTGAAATCATGTAAGACTATAATTCAATTTTTTAGGTAGTCTAGTCATTTAAAATAAGGGAAAATATAGGTATACATGAGGCCTTATCACTGAGGTTTTATTCATAATAACAAATTTCTGGAAATAACCCAAATGCCCACTAACAATAAGAAAGGATACACAGCTGTTTTATTTATACAAGGGTTTGAACTCATGTTTTATTTATACAAGGGGATGCTACTCCACACAGGGAGGCAGTGTGGATGAATTGCACAAGCATGATAATTGAAAGAAGTCAGACACATGAGAAGGCTTACATTTTAATTCCATTTCTATGAAGATCAAGACGAAGGAAAACAAATCTATTGGAATAGAAATCAAAGGAGTGTTTCCTTGATGATGGCACTGACTGGAAAGATACAGAAAATTTCTAGGCTGAAGGTAGCGCTCTGTGTCCTGACTGGGATGACTAGTAAGTTATCATATGGCACACGCAATAACTGTGTATTTTACTCAGTGTAATTATAACAAAAAAGAAGCTGGAAACTATGTTGCAAAGCAGCTATTCTTAACGATTACACAGCTGGCAAAAATTAGAGCAACTTAATTGGAGAATGGCATCATTTCATGTATCAAGCATTTTTAAGAACATTGATATCCTATATCCCCAAAGTTCCAGTCAACAAATATACACTAAGAGGATGAATTTTCCACTTGAAGATGGGAAAAACCTTTTTCAAAATTGCTTTTCTACTTTTTATTTACAATATTAAAAATTAAAAACAGATTTTCAATTATAAAGAGGTGCTTATGATAATTAAATCCTGTAGATAAAGTCATTTAAAGGTTTATAAAGACTACACAATAATATTGAAACTGGGTGGCCCTACCCCCCCCCCCACTCCAGGTGGTAGCATTTAACAAAGTTCTCTGCTCCCATTGGCTGGTGGCAGTTTAAAAAGGGGGAGAGAGAAGCGGCATCAGGGGAGAGAGAGAAAGAAGTTGGAGGAGCACCGTCCGAGAGAGAAGCCGCGAGTGGGGGAGAGAGAAGTGGAAATTGGAGGAGCACCGTCCCAGGGAGAAGCCGCGAGAGAGAAAAGTTGGAGGAGAAAGCCCCCTGGAAGAGTGAGCTGGAGGGGACGAGGAGCCATGGCGGCCGGCAGAAGTGTGGCCAGCGTGGAGAGTGTGGCGTTGTAGCAAGGTGCTGTGGAGACCTGGTACCTAGAGACGGCCAGCGATTTGGAAGGCTGATTTCTTCATCAGCCACCGTGGAAGAAGTTTGAAGCACCTGGGAGAAGTCGAGCAGCGTGGGACACTGAGAGAAAAGAAAGGAAAGAGGAGACGCCCGGCGAAAGGACTGGACTTTGCCAAAGTGCCTTCCTCTGAGGTTCAGAGGGGCAAAGGATTCGTCATTGGACTGTGCACTGTGCCTTGGGGACCTTTGGGTCTGAGAATGGTGACTGGGGTAAGATAACTGCCACGTGCGGCTTTCACGACGTTTTGTTCT
>PVHY01001985.1:0-138796 GCA_004024945.1 Uropsilus gracilis
AAATAAATAAATAAATAAATAAATAAATAAATAAATAAATAAAAGGAAAATAAATAAATAAATAAATCAGAAGGAGAAAGATAAAAAAAAATAAATTTGTTAGAGTGGAATATTTAAAATTAAACCATTCCAAAAAAATCCATGCCTAGGGAGTATATCATTTTTAGGACTCACAAAAACCAAATGACAATAAGAAATGCTCTCACTGTTTCTTTTAGGCTCTTCCTGCTCTTGTGGTACATTAGGACATCCACTGCAAATGGTTGCTAAAATGCCCTGAAGTCTCTATTCAAACCGCATTTTTATTTTTAACACCCAGGTTAGAATTAGTTCTGCTAATACCATCCTAGATTGCCTGAAAGGTATGTCTGTGGAGAGGATGATGATGAGTGGGTGCTGGCATTTCTGTACATTTTTTGGGCTTCAAAGGTTGTGCTTGCTGATGAGTGTTTGTAGATGGTGAATATATCCACAGTCCTACCTTTCTCTGAGATTTGATGATATTTATGATTAATTTCATTGCTCACAATATAGATTGAAATCAAAAGATTTAAAATTAGTTTCTTGGCTTTATCATATGGCAATTAATATTTTGGCCTTTTAATTGCTTTTTGCTTCTTTCTTTCTGTCCTTTCAGTTTGAATGAGTTTATGTTTCTCTGCCTCAGATGATACAGAGCCCATGTTCACAAAGTAGGAAAAGTAATGACATGCTAGCTTTGTCTTATAATTCATCTGATATTTGCAACATATAAATGCTTTTTCTTTTGAATAAGTACCAACACTTTAAACCAGTAATTCTTAAGCTCAAGTATGTATCAGAAATCCCCTAAAGAATTTAACACACATATAGTGCTGAGCACCATCCTGAGTTTCTAACTCTGTAGGGAAGCAGTGGGTCAAGGAATCTGCATTTCTAACAAATTCCAAGATGCTGAGACTGTTTCTTCAGAAATCATTCTTAGAAAGCTACTGCCTTTGGAAGGCAGGGAAATGGATCTTAATTCAGCTCAGAGCACAACTTATTTGGATGAACTTACTCAGGTCATATTCTATTCCTCAGTTTCTTCATCATTCTTCTACTTATTTTGTAGAGATTTTTGGAGAAGCCAGTAGATTAATGTATATGAAAGCATTTGTGAAGATTATAAAACATAAACACTTTTTGAAATAACACAATGATGATGCAAGAAATAACTATTTAAAAACATGGTGACCCACATGAGATTTCTGATGTTATTTCCTTCATATAGCTTTCTTTTTTTATAACCCATCAGTGATTGTCTTTTGATTATTATGAAGCAGTAGATACATGGTTGGTGAATCAATATGGTATTTGGCCTTGTGTCCCTGATTTTGCTTCCACCACATGGTCTCTGGGTAGCCCTCTCTGTTCTCCCAATATTTATTGCAGAAATATTTCACAAGGAATGAGGTGACACTGAACTTCAGGATATTGCTTTTTTTTTTTCCTATACAAACATTCTTTGCACTAAGGGACAATCATGCTTTAGTTGATGACATATTAACTGATATAAATAAAGGCATTCCTCTTTAGCTCTTTCAGCTATTCAACTTTCCTACCAATAAATCAGTGAAAGATGCAATTTGAACTTGATTGCTTTGAAAGACACAAAGGCAGAGAAGATAGGTTGCATTTTAACACTACATATTAAAGGACAGCAAGCTTGCTGCTAAAGCCAGACCACCTGTTTCATTTGCTCTATTGGTTTTAAGCTAAAGGAAGTTTGGAAAAAGGAATGATCATGTCATGCCCACAACTAATAAGGAAAATAATTCAGCATTTTATATTTGTATCAAATGCAATAATGAAGTTGGGGGTGTTGGTTTCATATAAAACTTACAAGAGTCATTTTTTCATTTGCATGCTAATTACATTTTCAGTGTATGAATAAATTATAACTTCTATTGACTATGTTGATATTGTTGAGAAAAATTATCTCTAAGATCAGATGAAAAGTTTTGCCTGTGCATGAGAAGCTCGAGTGACTTGTTCTGGCATATGGCATTAATATTCTTTGGTATAAGCTTCATGAAACATTAAAACCAAATTAAACTCAGAGAAGGGACCAGCCCTGCTGATTTATTTATCTAAAGTCAAGAGAATTGTGATCCACCCCTTTTTTTTTATTGTAGATAAAGACATATGTCTTTTATACTGGCTCTGCCTACTTGCAGCATTTTTAGGGATTTCATCAAATCCACTTAAAATTATCATCTTCAAAGTTGGCACAAGATTTATTAAACCCTGAAGTATTTGGGCAAAGGCAATAATTTTGTGTGAGCATGCACTGACTAAAGCTGTTTTGAAAATTCTTTGTGAGAGAGAGAGGAAGGGAGGGAAGGAGGGAGGAAGGAAGGAGGAAACCCACTACAGATAAGTGGAAAAGTCAGTAGTAAATGAGAACTGACACTTTCTGCATATATCTTACTAAAAAAAAAACTGTCAGATTTGCAAGTGTTTTATTGCCCCTTCTTGTGTCTTCTTTGCAACTGAAGTCTAATGTAGGACAGCCTGTATTGTGAAGGACAGATATTCATTATGGTAATTGACCCTAAGTCATGATTCTGGAAGGGAAACAATAGAATTATCATAACATTTTTTGTTAAAGAGACTCCTAGTCTAGGGAAAAGAGTTGGAAAATAATCTGTATTCTATTAACTTGCAAGTATATTTCTTATCCATTTATTCATTATTTCAATTGGAAATATTTATTAAATACCTATCATGTCATACTTAGGGGTTGAAGTTAGAGTAATATGTTAAAAAATTCCTGATGATAAAAAGCTAACTTTAGAGAGAGGAAGAAAAAAGTAAGTTAAGTTTGATTATATCAGTTGGTATCAAGTGCCAAGGAGAAAAATGGAATAAAATGTGATGATCTGAATATTTGTGTCCTCCCAAATTCATGTTAAAACTTGTCCCCAGTGTGATGGTATTAGGTCATGAGAGTGAAACTCTCACAAATAGGGTTAGTGTTCTTATTAGAACCCTGAGAGTTCCCTTGTCCCTTTTGCCAACATTTGATCTTGAACTTCATGGATTTCAGAGCTATGAGAAATTTCTGTTTTTTACAAGCTATCGTGTCTATGGTAATCTGTGACTAGAGCCCAAACTGACAAAGACAGGACCGGAATTAGATAAATGCAATGTGTCATACATATGAGTTTATGAAGGAGTGGTATACCAAGAAATTCTTCATGAAGTATGAAATTTGAAATGGGCATAAGTGAAGAAAACAGAGTTTGAGAATTAGGCAGGCAGAACCAGGAAGAGTAGCAATTGAATAAGAAAGTCAACATCTAAAAGTCTTGGATTAAAGATTACACACTAGAAAATAGTAAGAGAATGCCTGAGAGGTGAATTAGAGTCCAACTTATAGAGTCTTGGTTTGAGGATTTTGAGCATAACTCCCCAATTGTTAGCCATAAGTCATGTCATTGAAGTTTATTAGAGAAAGGTAATATTATCTGATCTGAGCTTTAATGACTATTTCTGGAATAAGTGTATAATGAAACATATTTTAACATGACCACAAAATCTTTGTCATGGCCCCTATCAAGCAATGGAGTCTTTGTCTCCTTTCTTTGAACTATCCAACACAGTCGAGTACAAGACAATGTCAGAAAGGGCCATATAACTCCTTATATGTTTTCTCTTGGATATTTGAGATAGCAACTGAGAAGTCCAAATGTCACACTGTTGTTTTCTAAAGAAACCCAAACCATAAAAAGAAGCACTATGAACACTGACCAACAGCTCCTCCCTCCAAAAAAGAAATCAAAACAAAACAGAATTTGAATCAGAGGACAGCCTACAGCTGTCAAATCATCCCTAGTCTTCAAGGCTTCCCAACTGAGGTCAGAGATATCAAAAAGCACATGCAATCCTCCCCCACTCCTCTCTTTGAATCCCTGATCAACACTATATGTGAGCATTATAAAATGGCTGTTTTGCACTACTAGGTATGGTGTGATTTGTTGCACAGCAATAAATACTTGGAACAGATGGAATGGAGAGAGAACTGAAAAGCAGAGGTCATCATGGAGGCTCTCATTGTGATTTGCAGAAGAGACATCTGCACCTCTATGGGATCTGGCTCAGAGATTGGAAACCAGACAGAAAATGTGAGCTATGGGCTGCCCTGCTGTATTTTAATTGAGCCTCATTGAATTTACTGGAATTTGCAGTTTTATTAGTTCTTTGAGGTACATGAACTAGACTAAGATCATCAAATGTTGTTTTTAGTTACGATTATTGGCAAATGTATGTGACTTAGGACCAAGGAAGGACTAAGCAAACAAACAAAAAATCCCACAAATTGCAAAACGAATGACTTCAAAATTAAAAGGGAAATATTAATAGCAGGCTTAAAAAATGAGAGAAGGCATCTGCCTGAAATTGACATGGAATTATTCTCTAGAATAAACAAGCAATTGCAGCAAATAAGATGATAACCATCACAGAAATTTGATCAAAATATGAAAATGAGATAAAATAAATCCTAAAAGCCAGAAAACATGCAGAAATGCACTCAAAATCAAGAGTAATCAGAGAAATTACTATTAAAACAACGAGACTCCACTTTTTTGTTTAACTGGAGAAAATGAGGAAACTTGATAATATTAAGTGCTGCTGGGAATGTGTGGATGTACCATGGATGGGAGTGAGGCCCAGAATGGCCGCTCTGTTGGAGAGCAATTTGGTACTCCTTAGGCCAAACCCCAATATGCATGCACTGCGTCTTGGCAATTCTTCACCTGGAAGTAATCAGGAAATTCTCACACTGCTCCATAAGGGGAAATATATGAGGCTGTTAATTAAAGCATTGTGGTCATAATGAGTTGATGGCTACCTGGGTGTCCGTTTACTGAGAGACTGGAGGAAGGACTGTAGTGGACATCATCGTAGGGTATTAGCAACAAGTAGAAGGAAGAGTTTAGAACATGAATGAACCCTAGAGCAATGCAAAGTGAGGAGAAAGTAAGGGGGGGAATGAGTAAATAATGCAATCAGTTTCATAAATCAAATTCTGGTCAATATAAAATAATAATACACATTTTAGAAGAACATGAATGAACCATCAAGGAAATACTTGCTGAAGGGTGGAGTACTGGCAGTGGGTCGGGGATAAAAAAGGCAATAAATCAGTGAATAAAATAAGAGAGGAGTCTTGCACAAATCAATGAAGATGATGAGATGATGTATAGTAGCATGAACTGAGAGGTATGATGGATGTAACTTTATGTTCTTGAGATCAAAGACCATAAATACAAACCCATAAACTTGGTTAAAAGTTATGGAATCTCTGATTATTTGAATTCTTTTAAATTCTTCCTGTAATTAATATCTCCTCTCCTCTCTAAATTTCTACTATTTCTAAATTTGTACATGTATAAATTCAGACTACTGAATTTTGGTGTTGGTTACTCATGCTAACTACACTTTTCTATGAGGAAATTTCACAAGAACTCATTTAGTAATCTTGTCATTCTGTATCTTGATTCAAGTGACTTAATCTTTTTCCTTGATTATGAAAATAATCCATATTCAATGTGGAACATTTAGAAAATACAAGAAAAAGGTCAAGAAATAATAATTAGGAAAAGAATCAAGAAGAAAATAATCTCCACTATAATCTCACCACCAAATATAATCACAGCTAATATTTGGATGTATTTACTGCCAGTCTTTATTCTAAATATAAGTATGTCTATGTAAGTATTAATATTAAATTGTATATAGGTAAGCAAATATATGTGCATATGTATAATATTTTTGCAATCATACTATATGCAAATTTCACTGTTGTCAGAATTAAGCAACATAACTTAAAATCTTTGTTTAGTTACAGGTATTAATGGCACCTCATTATTTCAGTTTGCATTTATTTGATTACCAGTGGTTTTCTTTTTTATGTTTTTAAGTTATTTTTGTTTCCTCGTTAGTGATTGCTCATGAAGTTTGCTCATTATTCAGTAGTGTTCTTGTTAAAAAATCAACTGTTTACATCTCTTTATATGTGAATATCATTAAATCTATGTTATGCTTTTTGTTAGTATTAATTTAATTTATGCCAAAGTATCATTAAGGTATTTTGTACAGGAAGTTAAGACTTCTTTTTTTTACCGTTTTCACATTTTCAGGTTAGAATGTCTTTAAAAACTTACAATTTCTTCTTTTTTGTCTGTGTTATTGCAATGTGTTTATAGTTTAAAATGTTATCTTATCAGACTAGGAAGGTATATAAGCCCCTGCCATTGAATTGTCCTTAACTTTTCTGTTAATTTTCAGTGTTTCCTTTATGATTAATTAGTATACACATGCACACGCAAACGCACAGTTTCTGTCTGGACTGTACTGTTAATTGATTTCTCTATCTCTGCAAGAGAACTATAATGTTTTAATTATAGGTTTATAATATATTTTGATATCTAACTGGTGGGAAAATTCCTATACCATTATTTCTCAAAAACAACATTCTTATCTATTCACTTCTACCCAAGTAAACTTTAGAACTACCTTTAGTTTGAAAAACAAATTTCATTTGGAGTTTTATTGACAACTGTCTTGAAACAAAACAATTATCTGGAAAAATCAGTACCTTCAAGATATTTAGAGTTTATATCCAAAATGATCTATCTCTTCATTTTATTATTATTTAACTCTTTTCTATAACGTTTAGTTGTTTTCCTCATATGCATTGTTTATCTTGTCTCGATTACAGTTATTCTTGACTTCCACTACTATCATCAAACAGCATTCAACCAGTTTAACTGTGGCCAAGTTCTCCATCTCTCACAGAATATGGAAGAAAAGACATCAGTGGAGACTAGGTGTTAAAAACTGTCACCCCATAGCTCATTAAGAAGGAAGGAAGTTTTAGTGTAAGGCTGTGGTGGTTGTCTTTGTATACTTTTCCCCACAGACTCTCTAATTTCTGTGGAAAGACAGTGAGGGTGGCTCAGAGAGTGAAAGCATATTATGTCCTTCAAACCATACTCTTATTTCAGAGGAAGGATCAAAAACATTATTTTCTAAATTGAATTCCATCTCCACTACATTTAGTGGAAATGCCTTACCAGATTAGGCAAAAGTTTAGGTATTTATTATTTGCATTGTCATTATGACTTTATATGTCATTTAATCCTTTTATGAGCATTTTAATAGAAACATAGGTCAGCATAGGCCAGGTACTGCCGTAGTAACAATCAACCCCCAATTTTCATGATTTTTACATGACACAAGTTTGTTTTTTACTCCTGTTTGTTTAATACTGGTGGTGTTGGGGAATCTCATTGTTGTAGGTCAGAGATATTCCATTTCATCACATGAAATAAAGCTGGGAAATCAAATGGGGTGTTTCACATACTCTTAAAGTTTCCACATTATGAATATCATCTTCATATACTTTCATGAGCAAAGTAAGTCATATGGCTTGCCTGTTTCAAGAGAGGGAAGGAAATAGAATCTTACTGTATTGTCATGTGTCCTGAAGTCTTTGTGAACCGCCCCAATCATGAGCACACAATCACAATTTAAAAGTCTTATCAGTGATTTTTTTTAAAAAATGGTCCTCATCCATCTTTTTAATTATTTACAGCATAGGCTAAGTCACTTAAGAAGTGAAGAGAAGCTGGAAAGGTGTTAATTTTTTTCTTGTAGAAAAGCAAATTAATTTTGAAGACAGGGAACAAATCAGATAAACGTTATATCTTTGATACTGGAAAGTCTATCTATCATTCAGCATTCTGCATTCAGACAGGGACTGGATGGGATAAATGCCTCTACTGTTCTAATGCTGGAACAACTGTAAAGCACTTGCATTCAGAATTCTCTTTCATTGCCTGAATGGTTTATTATGTATATTGACTTCTTCCTCTTCCTTCCAAAGGCTGAGTCTTGGAGCAAGAGTACAATCACTTGAATGCCCAATATACTCTTGTACTGGTTTCTAGGCATTCACTGTTCCATTTAAACAACAGAGGAAAGGGAAATGCTGTTGCTCTAATATGCCATTTTGAACAATCCCGGACTGTGAGGTTGCCAAACCTGACGTCAGTTAACATAGAATCAGGGTGCACTGGGTAGTGAGTGGAGGGGAGAATCTACCAAATACATATCTCATACTGATTAAAATAAATGAACGCTCTGTATCTCTCACTGGTGTCAAAAGACATTTACCATTTTCCTAGCTTGTTTCCCACGTCTTCTTGGCACAAAGTCTGTCAGGATCAATGGTCCAATTTTAGTCCCACTTTCTTCTTCAATCGTTCCCTGCATTTAGCTCTTTGGAAGTGAGTTAATAATGTAAAATCTGGCTGAATTAAATTCATTTAACTGTGCTGCCAATTCTCTTCCCTTCATGCATTTTTAAAGGGATCTCAAACCAGTGATGGATTTCTAATGCTCTAGGAAAAGAAAGCAAGGATGTGACAGTCAACCTGAATGGGATGGATTGTTTATTGTAATTACTCCATTGAATTATCCCACATTGTGCCCAGAAGGAAGAGGAAATATCAGACTCTCTAGATTTTGCAAGTGGTAATATGAGTGATAGAAAAATTGTAGAAACTGCCTCTTCAGTCAGTCAAAGAAGCAACATAGTGCAGCTTCACAAGGGAAGCTGTGAACAGTAATATATGAGATAGAAGAGGGGTCTGTTCCTATAGCAACCAGCATATTCCAGCAAGGACTATGACTTATTTTAACTTACAGTTAGAAACAAATTAGCAACACACCTCAGACCGTGTCTGTGTTTAATAATGTACAGATGTGACCAACTTGCAGAAATGGTCTCATTCGAACCCTGCCACAGCTTTCCCAAAAGGCTCTGGGCGTGTTAAATTGGCTAATAAAGCTAAAAATTTAAGGTGATCCTCTAAAGAATGAAATGCAAAGTTTCTGTCCATTGACAAAGGTTAAAATTATGTCAAGCAGAAGCCTCTTCATGGGGGACTATTTCTAGAAATTAAAAACCCATGAAGCTATTAACTTGGGCAGATGGGTCTGTTGGCATTCAATTGATAAAATCATCAGTTTTCAAAGGCAGGTGTTAGAAGAGATTGTTCATGTCACTTTTGTTTGGGATGCTTTATAATCCCTAGACCAATGTAAACACACATCACCTGAAATTTGGATATAGCTTGCTACCTACAGTATATCTCCTTGTCAGGATGTACTCTTTATCCTAATAATTAAATGATTCTAATGGTGTCTTTGATTACTGACTCAGTTCCCTATAATTGGAGAGTTACATTCTGTTTCCATACTCCCATGGGTTTTATTCCTTAACTGGAACCAGGTACTACCCTGTTACAAGATAATATTCTTCACTACCACACATCACACTTTGTGCAATATGGACAACAGCTGCAATGGTTCTGAAAAACATGCTCCTATTAATTCATATTTAGTAAGGCTACTCTGCAAATGCAGCCCCTGGCAGTGGTCAATGGATAGGTAGTTCATTCAGTCTTTCATCTGGCAAAACTCAATATTAGTGGAGCTTTCAGACTGCAGTTGCTCCTAATGAAAAATGCTTTTTCTATTAATAATCCAATACACTCTGTTCTTTTCTTTCTGAAGTCTTTTGCTGAATCAAAAATAAAGGTGGGGAAGGGAATCACTGTGTTGCCCTTCCACACAAACACCAAACACCTTTGAGAGAGTGGTGTATTTCAGCCAGTGATAGAGATTTGAAACTTCAGATGCCAGATTTGAGAAGGGTTTTCTAATCCATTGAGTTTTGTTCTGTTTTGTTATCCACTGACCATCTGTTGCCCCACCCTGGGAGTTAAGATCCTGGAAGTATCTCACATAGACTCTGGATAAATTCTTGGCAATTAGAACTGCCAGTTTCTGTTGCTACTCTGAGTCAAATTCCACTGGAGCCAAATGGGATTTTTATGCTCCATCAATGTAAATATTTATAAAATAAAGTTCAGCACCATAGTGCTTCCTCCTGACAATTTAGAGCATTCACCAAGCCAATGTTTTGACCTAGGACTGGACCACTGACATAAGTAAAACTGCCCATGTCTCCCATCTTGCCATCGTAAGCCACTAGCTCTAAAGTAAACACTTCCAATAACCTGGCTGTTCATGTACAATCTTATTCCAATGTATTCCTCTCTTATTCCTCTCCTATTTCCAGAGTTACAAAGTAGTAACTCTGGAAATGAGATTCTCCTGATCCTCAGAGTTTATAGATGTTTAATGACTTTTCCAAAGGAGTTTTGCAAGGACGGCATCCCTGATTGCTTATGTCATGTCACTACAGCCTGTGCCATCTTGATGATCAGCACTGATGTGGCAGAGACTGCCCCTGCAGACAGACACCATGCTGAGGCTTACCTTAGTTTCAAGGCCTAGTCATTTTGGCTACAAGGATGTGTTACCAACATTGGTTGCTGATTTAAAGGAAATTTTACTATATCGAGGGCAGTTCTCCAGCCTCATGAATACTGCCTGCCACTGTTACAGTCACTGGAGCTGTATCATCAAAAGGGTTTAATAGAATGAAATTCTACTTTTTTTATAAATTTATTTATTTTACATAATTGTTGATCCCCTTGGGTGTGCCTCCCCACCCCCCATACCCCTCCCATCTCTGGACACGCCAACTCCTCTCTTGCTGCTGTTTATTCAATCATGTTTTAGCCCATAGATCTCTTCCTTTTCTGAAGCATTGTCCTTTTCCCAGGCAAGGATCTGGGTTCCTGGGTCTCAGTAGACCATGTTGTTTAGAATTTCGATTCAGGAATTTTGATTCTTGACTTTGTGGTACGCTTTCTCTCCAACTCCTTTGGGGCTGTCAGTGTTTCATCTTTCTTGTTGGTTGTCTCCTCCATTCTGGCTTTAATACTGTGTTGCTGCTTCTTTGCCATTTTGCTGGATTCTGGCTTAGAGAGTCAGTCTCCCAGTAGTTGTTAGTAAGCAAGTTCCTTGTGGAGAGAGACATTAGTGCGTAGTTAACCCAGATTGTGTCCTCTCCATTTGCCATTTGCCGCTCCCCCTTGGGGCTCTGTCACGACTCTGTGGCCTTCCTCCCACTGTGGTAAGGGAGGGTGACATGTTCTCCTTGCAGGTTTCTCTGCTTCCTGATTTTGGCTTCTGAGCACTGGTGACCATATTGGTGTAGTTCTTTGATAAGTCCTTGGTATGGTTAGATATTCAGTCCTTTATCTGTTGATTTCCTCCATGCTCTTCATGGGTCCTGCCCAGGAGATGGGTGTTTCACGGCTTTTTGTTATTGTTGTTCATCTTCCTTTATGTCTAATGTTGGTTTCATTAGCGTTTCTCTTGTTCCTGGTGAGGACTGACTAGAGTGTAAGCAAGACCAGAGAAGGGCTAGGGCCACCCACCCACCCCATCTTTCCCTGCCCATGCCCGCCGTGTCCTGGAAGAGCTTGGGATCTGTGTGTGTGTGTGTGTGGGGGGGGAGTGACTCACTTCTGCCCCTGCCCAGGTCACGCTTGGGCAGGACCCTTCCCCCTGGGCACTCCCAGCACTGAGTGGTGCTGAGGATCATGCCAGGACCTCTGTCCCACCAGAGGTCCATGGACATGCCACCCATCACCACGGCAGGGCTGCTCGGGCAGCTCCTCCCACCCTCCCCTGCCCAGGCCACCTGGAATTCTATTTCATAAAATAAAATTCAACATTCAATGAGTCCCGTTGCTTTTGCAGTAGTAGTGTGCTTGGTAAGAACAGTGAATTTCAGGGACAGGTGAACAGACCGTACTTTTTTTTTCCCTGACAAATTAGGTATTTGAGGAAAAGCAGTGCTATGTAAGATAATATGATAGTGAATAATTCATTTCTATAAGCCTATAAATCTATGAATGGTGGTACTGGCAATGGTATCATGGGCGTGGGTGCCAGTCTCTATTCACAATGCTTCCATATTCCAGTAAGGGCAAATTGCTGCTCTCTCTATGATGGAAGAGGTTGAATATAATCAATAAATGCCTGAAGGGTCTCTCCCGCTGCCTCCTGCAACCCAGGGGGAATGATGTCATATCAGAGCTCAGAATTTTTTCTGGTCTTGGCAGACAAGAATTCAGTAATGATGGTAGCTGAACTAGCCTGAGTAAGGTGAAGTCAATACTGGTAAGTCCATTCTGATGCCACAAGCCAGTATGCCCTATGAGCAATCTACACAAGGTAGCTTGGGAAGGACACCCAAGGACGCACAGGATGACTATTTGGAGTGACCAGCTTTGCTTGAGAAAGTGAGAAAAGTGGTCAGATTCTCATGAGCAGATGGAAAGGAAGAGATGCTAGTTTAGGCAAAAGGATGAAGGCAGGGATAATCATAGAGTTTGGCAAGGCATAGAGAACTGGGCCTAGCTGGAGACAAGTCATTGCTATGGGAAACTTTGAGAGGAAAAAAAAAACAGTTCAAAAGAAGGGCCTGGTAAAATTGCACTAAAAACAATCGCATGTGATAACAGTAGCCTGGGTTGGTCAAGTCCTACTGTGCTTAACACTTTATAAGCTTTGTATTATTTAATCTACAAAAAGTATTGCAAATACACTTTGCAATGAGTGTGAATGTTTATGTTCCCCCAAACTTCATAAATTGAAATAAATGGTTGTGTTTATAGATAGAACCTTTGAGGGTGATGCGGTCATGACAGCAGAGATTTCATGATTGAATTAGTGTCCCTATAAGAAGAGATCAGAGAAATGTCTAATATTCATTCTACCTCGTGAGGATACGAGAAGTCAGCAGTCTGCAACCTGGAAGAGGACCCTAATTAAAATTCAACCTGTTCCTTCTATCTCAGAACTCTGAGAAAGAAATTTCTTTTGTAGATCAGCCATCCAGTTTATAGTATTTTCTCATAGGAGCCCAAACGGACTAATGCATTATTATTGTCCTTATTTTAAAGAGTAGCTTCATGAGGTTAAGTTGGAAATTATAGTGCTCCCATTAGCAGTTAGTTACAGAAGCCTCCAGAAATCATTTGCCACTGAGCTATACTTCCTTGCTCTTCCAGACTGAGCAGTGTGGGCTGTAATATTAGATGAAGGGGAATGAGTGAGGAGATTTGAACAAAAAGGAAAGCTTAAAAAATTAATCTAGCAATGGGATGCAGAAAAGGTTGGTTTCTTTTTCTACTTGGAAATGATTAAGAAATAGTATGACTAGGGTATTGAAGATATCCTTAGCATTATATCTCAGTTCTGTCTCATAATAACTTATGATGTGCAAAATTCTTAATTTTATGTGCTTCAGGCTGCGCATGGTGGTACTCTAGGAAACTGTAACCGAAATGGGGATCACGGTTTGAGTCCCTCTTGGGACAATATAGCGAGACCTAGTTCCAAAAAAAATAGCTGTGCGTGGTGGCGTGCACCTGTAATCCCAGCTATCTGGGAAGCTGAGGCTGGGGATCACTTGAGTCCGTGGTACCCCAGGCAACATGAGCCTGCGGTTCCATGGGCAAAAATAGCAAGATCTAGTCTCAAAAAAAATTAATTTTATGTGCTTCAGTTCCCTCATAGGTAAAATGGATACTTAACCATTCTTACTGATTAAGACTGTTTTAAAGAATAAATGAAGCAAATTGTATTATTTTGGTACATAATAGAAATACTACCTAAGTGTTGATCTTTTTTTCCATCCCTTTCTTCCCTAGTAGTGAATATTAGAATAGGTTTCTGGAAGCTTTTCAAAATAAGACCCTCTTTCTTCTAGAATTTGCTAAATGAAGCTCTTCCAGAAAATGGAGTGTCGGATTAGTTATAAATCCTTTCAACTTGCATCTACGTACATTAGCTGTTATGTGTCTTTCTCAATACTGAGCTTCAGAGGAACCCAAACCAAAGCCTGTCTAAAGCTAGCCTTTGATAATAAATAGATTTGGAAGACACAGTAGATAGGGATCACAGTAAAATTTGTACCAGGAAGTATAAGAAAACAGGTCAGATGGTATGGTCAGTTTTGACAATGGACTTCACTGATCATTAAAATTTTAGAAAAATAATAGTATCCTTCAAAATAATTCCAAGAAATCTCATATCATCCTATAAAAATTGACATCCCTCTCCTGTCTACCTCAAAAATGAGATGAGTGGAGAAAATGAAGACCCTGGTTCATAAGGTGAGAATCTCAAGTTTCTCTTTTGATAGCTGAGAATGTGGCTGGTATAAAGGAACCAGCCCAACAGGGGCCTGTTTGTTATTCCTGAGGGCTCCAGTGGCTAGTCCTCTGGGAGGAAGGGATAGAGAATAAAAGAGAGATCTTTGGAATTTTTCAATTTTTGGAAAACAATTCAGTTGAGAAAACAAGAACTTAATAATTACTGAAAAAATGCTTCCTTTGCCCTTTTTTTGAGAGCAAGTATGGGGTAAAATAGGCCATGAACAAGGATGGAATTGCTAACTTCTCTGCAAGTGGTTCAACTTCCTAGTTTATCTCAAAACAAACTGGAAAAGATCAAGGTATAGCAATGAATTTTATGTTTTCCCCACCTTAGATTGTCTTTTACCAATCTTCAGTAAAATTTCATCCCTCTCCCTTATATGGAGATGAATTCACATACAGAAATGCAGTGTGTCAAAGAGCAGTGTAGTTGGATCTATCGCTAAGTGGTCACTGGCTTTTGTAGAGGGCAAACAGCCCTGCAAGAACAGGGGTCAAGGGTTCTAGATGTTGAACCAGCAGTCACAGAGTTGCCAGGGAGAAGCATGAATATACTGGGCTGCGTGGTGCCCTGGACAACTGGAGAGAAAATGATAGGAAACATCCTCTTACCCCTAAGAAGCTATGCTTTGAAAGTTGAGGTAAATCTTGAGGTATTAAGTATGATTGCTCATCTTTGATATTATATTTGAAATGATACTCATTCATCTGTTTGGTTTTCTTTCTAAAAAGAACCTGCAGTCACTGTAACTGTTTCATTAACTTTCCTCAGAAGAATGCAATTCTCATTTCTGTGTAACAAACACACTCCTGTCCAAGTACTCCAGATACTCAGTATTTCAGGTACTCACATGACACGTGATATTTCAGTTGTGCAAAACAGAAATGAAAATATTTTAAATAAGCCTCATCTTCTCAACATTGACAGACTTTTATCCTTTGGGAAATTCAAACTAAGAACAGCAACAATGTGATGCTCCTGTTTCTTAGGTTTCCAGAGCTTCAGGGGCTCACAGGAAGACATTGTCCAAGGTGACAGCTGTCTGTCCAGTATGAAACATTTTCAAACAGGTGCAAATTTTGATGGTGTCTCCCAACCTACTAATAACCTATCTTGTCAAAAATTTCAATATGTTCTAAGCTAAAATGAAACATCATGTGGGTTTTGTTGGTGAACTTTGATTTTATTTTGCAAAGTAGATAATAGTATTTGATAGTTCTCTTCACTTCCACATGCATGAAAAAGGAAAAGTCATATGACCCAACTTCACTCATGTGATGTATAGTTCCTCTACATTATTTTAGAGGTGCTGGGGAATACTGGTCAAATGTTACCTTCAATGATAAGTGGTGTGCTATGTATGTATTTTGGGGAAGCTATTTCTCTATATCTCTATATATGTACATATACTATATATATATATATATATATATATATATACATATATATAGCTTATGTAGGTAATATATGGTACATGATATGCACTATACAATTTATTTGTTACTGAAATGACCTGTATCACACAACCATATACTCCTCTCTTTGCCTTTATCCATCTAAAGTTCCCATCTTCACACACTGAGTACAACTGATGCTGCAACCACTGGGCTTTTTGCTTTGCCTCAAACCCATCCACCATGTATCCAAGTCTTGTGCTACCACTTTTTAACCTTTCCTCCAAAGTGATAACTCAAGAAGAAATGTTTTCCCCAGGTTCAACAAGACAGTTCCAATAGCCATGTCTAGATTTTGACAAAACCTCAAAATTCCGCAGAGAAGTAAAACAGTGTAATAAGCCAAAACAACCCAGATATCAACTAGGGGAAGCCTGCTGCTAGTGAGACACGATTCCTACTTAGCAAACTCTTAGGAGCTAAATTCTCTCCCACTCAAAGCAAGGGAGTGAGAATGAATATTTATAGGGATAACCTTGAATTTTCTCTAATTTTAAAAATGTGAATCATTTTCAAACTTTGGTGCTTTATTATATTTGCCATGGTCCACGCATATTCTGCCTTAGTCCTTCCTACTCTTCATGCCAAAATGCTTACTCCCGTATCACGACTTGCTGAAAAACCTTCTCATGCTCTAAGGTTCCATTTAAATGCCACCTCCTCCAGCGAAGCAGATGCTATCTGTGCCTCAGCCGAACTCTGTCTACATGTACCACTCAAGTTTATAACTCTTTCTCTAAGGACTTTCACTGGCTGCACAAGAATGGACCCAGTCCTTTGTAAAGAACAGCTCTGAAATATCAGAAAGTTAGCACATTTGAGTTGAGTCCTCAGACCATGATGAACAGGATTTGATAAATAAACATCTCATCTTCCTTTCCCCTCAAGTAGAACAACATTGAGATGTGTTCTTCACCATCTCCCAGAAGTTCCCAGTGAGACCAAGGCCTAAGTCCTATAAAATTGACCTCCTTATCACCCTGCCAGACTTCCAGGGGTCACGTTACAAATAAATATTGTGTTTTTATATGATTTGGGGTATCTATTTTTGGGGGAATCCAACCAAAGTTTTTTTTTTTCTGAAATTCTTTCCTACTGACCCCAGAGAAAATAACTCCTTTTGCTTTTGGACTTCTTAACACTTTGTTACAGTAGGAAGAGTGTCATACTGGATATAAAAAGGACAGTGAATCATAGATCTATCCATTCCTCCTACTAGGCACCTGAAGATAAGAGTTAAGCTTTTTCTATATTTATATCCTCAAGTTTCTGAGTATTTTGCATATTGCTAGTACTTCATAAATATTTGTTAATCTGAAATAATATCTATTTATTTATAATTTCAAAGATAGTTTTTCTTAATTTTTTTTTTTTTTTGCTGCTTTGATATTCCCAGGGCAAACATTGCAAAGACAGTAATGCTGGTCAACTAAAGTGCTAGCTACGAAGTCTTCTCAGATTCTCTTTAGAAATTTACAAGAACTTGACAGAAAACATTGTGAGAATTGATGCAACATGATAAACTAATCGTGAGAATGGGATGGTGTGATAAACTAAAAGGGAGAGTCCTATATAGAATGAAAATGCAGAAATTTTCACATATTACATTATAGATATATGTGGATTAAGATATAATCACTCCTCAAAGTGAGCTCAAACCGAAAACATAGCACAGTTTTGACATGGGAGGCAAGAGGTTAGGCTCACCCCAACTGTCTGCTACCAGCACAAAATACAGTGTGAGGTAGGATAAATGTGAGTGTCATCATCTTCACTGCATGGGAGAAATCTTTGAAAGGAAACATCATTCTCCCAACTCCTTCCCCAACCTTGGTTTAGAGTTCTATGTGTAGCATAATGAGCTGTTGAAAGCAGTGGGGAGGATGAATAAAGGACACATGCATCTAGAATAGCCTCTAGGGAGAAGTTTGTTATGCACAGTTAAAGGACAGGGGCAAATTGGCATGAACCAACCTGATCAAGAAAGAGTTTCTACAGAAGAGTTTTACATAATGGTCAAAAGTATAGATTTTGGAATAAGTCAGACCAGGGATGAAACCCTACCTCTTCTTACTCGTGTCAAATTTTAAGTTAATTAACTTAGCCAAATTTTAGGTTTTATTTAAATTAGTATGGAATGAGAATAGTATCTCTTTTATTGAGTCCTTATTAGGATTCAGTGAGACAATGAAAGATCTTCAGGAAATGCCTAGTAGACAATGTTATATCCTCCTCCCTCTCTCCCTATGCCCCCCCCGTACCACCTAACACCATCATTATCCATACATTCTATAAAGTTGAAGAATGACATAGTTGAAGAGGAAGCTTTCCTCTCCAGTTCAGCTGATATATAAAATATTAAGGCTTATGTCTCAGGGTTATACAAATCAAGCTAGCATCTGGCATTATAGGTGAGAAGAGCAGATTCTCGGTTTCCAAGTGGATAGTCCCAGTATATAAGTGTGATCAAGCCCTTACCTATTATACAGTTGGGACCAGTATAGATTTCACCTCATTTGATATGATTGAAAAATAAAATGATTATTCAGGGCCTAACAAACATTCTGTTCCACTTATAAGAGAAAGTAATTCCCAGAAAATTCGGGAAAGAATTAACTTGGTGAAATGTTATCACAAAGAAATTGAAAGAAAATTTTAGAAAATTTTGGCCCTGATCTCAATAAAAATCATGAAATTAATATTAATCTAGAATAGACATGTGATAAGATAAAATGTCAGATCAGATAAAAGAAAACGTGCATATAAAAAGATTTAGGAGATAATCAAAAGGACGGTAATAGAATTAATATATACATGGCAAATAGGACTCAGCCAAAAATTAAATTGACATTACAAATGAAAAACTTCAGAAATTCTGCCAGAATGCAAAGCTATAGAGACACTTTAAATATGATTGGAAGAAATAAGCCCAGTCACCAAGAAATAGAAGCTAAGGTTTAATGTACAAATAAAAACTGCTTACAACTGACAAGGCAATTTCCAAACTGGCAGTGGAGAAGGTACAATGGAATTTGGCATCTAGAATCCACAATGCAGCAGACATCATCTACTTACCATTGCATACAACTTACCATTTCTCCTCTCCCTCCTGCGATGCATCTCCTCATATACATGGCAGAACCTTAATTTTCTAGACTCTAATTTTTTTTGATGAAAAAGGCTATCTCTTACTTATCTATATATTGCCAAAACTTAACCCAGTGCCTGACACTTCATGCATGCTGGCCCAACAATGTGCAGTTCAACTTAAGTGTCTTCCTCTCCTCTCCCCATAGAGAACAAATGAAACTCTTAACTAACCAGAACAAATTTTAAAAAATGTTAGAATGGCCAGAAATATTCCCTCCACATGCTCAATATCCAAGGGAGATAAGATTGATCAAAACTGAGCATGCACCATTGTACAGGAGTAAATTAAATTTTGAACCATACCAAAAAAATTGTAGAATACTATTATCAGAAATAATGTATTTGAAGAGTTTTCTAGAAGGTGAGGAAATCGCCTTGGGGAAAGGTCCTCTAATCTTGGTTTTACTAACTGATTTTACATGAAAGCAGCGAAGGGGCCACAGTGGAGTATATTTACGTTAGGTGAAAACAGCAAATAAGTTTCAAAATGACTATAAAGAAATTTATCAAGAAATGGACTGTAGTAGATTTTAGTGTAGGGTTATTAATGTTTTGGTAGTAGATATAGTATATAGTTACATATATTTGAAGAGGTATGAGCTTCAAGTCAACATAATTTTAATAAAATACATAAACTTTTAGAAGGAGTGATGTTAAGGATTAAATGGAAATACACTCCCAATTTGTATGCATCGCCAACTTCTTTGTTTGCTAATTATCAGTGTGAAATAGCTAACAATAAACTTTATAAACAGGTTGAATTGAGTTTGGTAAAGGTAATTGAGATGAGATTAAATAAACTAAATTAGATCAGATATTTCAAAGTGGGTTGTACATTTTTAAGGATTTGATCAATATCTTAAACACCATCACAGCTACTTGGAAATTTGGTTATCAAGAAAATGTAACTTCTGGGGTGTACCAAATTGTGTTTGTGTATGTGTGTATACGTTGTGATGACTATCAGCTTGACTACTGGATTACATAAAATCTATTTCTGAATCCTGGTTCTGTTACTTACTAGATCTGATATCTAAAAAAAAAAAATACCAAATCTATCTAAGGCCAGAGAACCACATGTAAATGGGGGTTATAATACCAAGTCTGGGGTAAATAGCTAACTTATTGAACACTTCCTGTTTGCCAGGCAGTGATCTGGTAAGCATGCTGGACGCACTAATTCTCAGAATAATCCTATGATGTAGGGACTGCCCT
Source organism: Uropsilus gracilis (assembly GCA_004024945.1). Classification (NCBI taxonomy): domain Eukaryota; kingdom Metazoa; phylum Chordata; class Mammalia; order Eulipotyphla; family Talpidae; genus Uropsilus; species Uropsilus gracilis. The sequence continues at coordinate 19,998 of PVHY01001985.1, forward strand.
TGTTCCTGCTCTGTAGTTAGCAGTGCTGGAAATCATTAACATGAAAAAGTAGTTTGAGCAAGGACACACACTATCAGGTTGCAGAGCCAGACTGAAGCCAGGAGCTGGGATGTGGAACTCATACTCTAACATTGTTGCAATGGCAAAACATGTGTATACATTCAATGCATAGTGCCTCCAGTAAGAAACAAGAGAGATCAGAATCTTAATTCTTCAGATCACATCTAAAGTTACAAAGTTACCCTACTTCACAATACACATAATGCGCAATGCCCTATGATGTAGTGCTAGGGGCCCTACTCATGTTTTCTGACAAGCTCAGCTGGCAATTTGACCTCTTCTAAGTGAAACTGATGGCAGAGTTTTGATGTCAGAACTAGGTTCATAATAGAATAAACCTGTGTTATCTACCTAAGCTACAAAATTTGCAGTAGCTTGTCCCAGAAGCAGTAGGAGTCCCAATAGAACACCATTATGCCAGTTTTTAACCTTACATTTCTCTCTGCTTGAAATAATTAGAGTGGTATCCATTTTCCTAAATGGATATTCATAGATAGGTAGGTACTCTCTACATACTTATGGAATCAATGAATACATAAAAGCTATAAAGTCTAAAAGCAAGTCTGTTGTTCTCCACTTGTCTTGATTTGATTTGTTCCCAAGCTGACCTTGAGATAAGGATTTGATGGTAATGTTTCCTAGGAAACATCGGTGAGGGAATGGGAATGTGAGGTAGAGAAATAAAGATGGCCAAGGCCAATCAATGTATGCTATCAAGTGAGTTGTCACTGTGGAAAATCAAAGCCTAGTGTTACGGGGTAACTCAGGGAGTCACGTAGAAAATGCACCTCATAATTAATCTACCTGAGAGGCAAGGGACTAGCGCAGTTTTGCACCAACTGTCAACAGTCTTTGGTTGAAATCAACATTAGCTTGCTGGGAATGCTGTGTCAGAGCAGTTCCCAGGATCAGAGAATGCTCTCATCCCCAGGGATGCACATCTTGGTTGGACAGTCAGTTGCACTGGCGGAATAGCCTGGGGCATAGAAAGTTCAGCTAATACCCACAAACTATTCTAGGTAATCTTGTCCCAGTGAGTATCCTTCCTAGGATACACACATATACACCACTCCTGAGCAGGGTTGTACCTTTGAGACAGTAATCATGCTTTGACCGCTAGTAATCTGCAGGGGTTTTGACAGCAAGATCACAACATTTTTCTTTTTTATTGAGCAACATTTAAGCATTATACGCACTCAATATATATTGTTGAATTGAATTGATGATCATTATTATGCAATACCTATTTCTTACTCTTGAAGTTGGTACTCCATTGAGTTTTCTCCCTGCTTCTTGTTTTCAGTAGAAATTTTCCATGTTTTTCTGAATTAAAATCTTTAAATTACATATAACAAATGATCATCATTGAGAAAATACTGCAAAGGTATTACTTTTAATAAAAGTATCTCTTTGCTTCACTTATTGTTTGCCTTTTGAGGCAACAACAGCATAAATACCATCCATTAGTTTTCTACTATTCTACTTTGTTACAGATGTATATACATATGTTGTTTTGTTTTTGTAAAGAATGTTACTATACTATTTGCCTTTCTTTGACACTTTTCAACATTCTTGGTAATGTTGTATGATAATATATCTTAGATTTGATAATATGTCAAAGTAGATTTAGTTCCTTTATTTTCATAGTTGCAGAATGTTATCTTTTATGTATAATAATTTATTCACCCTTTATGTTATTGATGTGCATTCAATTTGTGTCCAGATTTTTTCCTCCTCCAATAATGCTGTAGTCAGTACCTTAATGCAAATATTTATGTTTTCCTCAAGGTGGTCTTACCATATCAAAGACATGTGCATTTGAAATTATCATATTGACAGATTATCTGCCACTTCTTAACCGTATTGAAATTTCTCATTTCCTTTAAACATTTCTTGTTCATTTCTTGTTCATATGAACAAGATTTGCCTAACCAATATTTATATATTTTGGATTAAGACTAATAAACTGGCATGGTATAGTAGGAGTCATTTGCATTTATCAATCGTCATGAAGATCTTCTGCTGGTGGGAAAGGAAGATGACTTCTGCCTGTTCTAGGGGAGAGGGATATGGCAGGAGTTGAAGCGGAAGTGATGTTGCTTTTGTTAATTGAGGAGAAATGATGCAATTTGGGGAAGAAGGGACTCTCATTCTTCTAAATGGGATGCAGTATAGTTTTGTTGAGGTGGTGGTCATTAATCAGACTAGACACACAAGTTAGGTATAGTGATGAGCTTGGGTGCCTTTTAGAATACACACACACACACACACATACACACACACACACACAGCATAGTTAACATGAATGAGGCATCCCAGTGGATTCGCAGAACTAACTAGATTTCATCTGAGTGATGGACAGTGGGTAGCAAAAGTCAGTGATGCAAATATTATTACATTAAAGTAACATCTCTCCCCTTCATCTACATTTGTACACATTGGCCACGAAGTTGGGGGTGGAATTACATTACATAAAATCAGTCATGAATTCTCAAAATTCAAAGTCAAAACACTCAAAACTTCAGACCATTTTGAGTAAACCACATCCTGAAATAGCAAATTATTTTTCTCTACTGAGCCTTTTTTGCTGTGAAATATTTTGGAGTAGAGAACTATAGTGACAAGATGATTAAACATCTTATTAATATATTTGTGAATATTTTAATTAAAGATTGTGCTTTATATTGTTTGAAAATGAGCTCCCAAAATCATAAGCAAAGCCTTCCTTTTCCTGAGAATTTCCACTTCAAAGCTAAAATGAAAGCCCTTTTGAAAAAGAAAATTTCGACAAAGAAACAGTGTTAATGGATACACCTAAGGATAATTTAGTGGAGAAAAGAGGCATATGTATTTTATGTACTAACCCAGCTTTGCCAATTTTCCTGCTTTGCTGAAAAGTTCATTTTCAAAACATCAGTGCTCTATCATTTGACAGTTTGCTGCTTCTGAAACTCTAAATTTCTGGTGTGCAGCTAATGTATGTACATTTAGAAAGCACAAGATCTGAATTCATATGTATGCAACTCTTAAATTACATGCTGCTGTCAAGTATTGACTTTTATGGTTGATAGCTTTAATATTACTATTTGTGTCTCTATAAATTATTTTTGCAGAAGCCAAAAAAGAGAAAACTTCAAGCTTTATTAATACATATACTAAGCATAACACTCAAGACATAATTGATATGAATATCAATGGCATGATTTTAATAATATCAAATATTTTAGTGTCACAGAGAAACGTCTTCTAAATGCAGAATGTGAGTGGTGCTGTGAATCAGGGGCAGGCTCTTAGGAGGAAATACCTGACTTGAATCTATGAAAAGACTCAAAGAATCTGAAAAACATTAGAGAGAGCAATAGAAACAGTCCCTAGGATTCACATTTAATGTAACCTTGAATTTCACAACCACATACACTTAATAGATTGGCCACAATAAGGTCACTGAGGTTTCTAGAACTATGCAAACAATGGGATTTATTATTTTCTTTAAATATTGTATAGGAAAAATTGTGTGAGCTTGTGTGTGTGTGCACACATATGCAGGTGCATGTGAGCACATGTTGGGGACCATTAAAGTGTGTGTGCTTTATGGAACAGAGATTTCTTTAGAGAATTTCGTTTTGAGAGGAATTTTAAATTTTAGCAACACTTGGTTTCTCTCCAGGCTTGGGTCCTGGCTTTTCAGAATGACGGGTGTGTGGGGAAATGGAGTCTTCCACAGGGTTTCCTGGGAGGTATCCGGCCAATGTAATGCAGATGCAACAGAAGACAAAAGATGCCTGTGTAGAATTCCCAGTTGGTCAAGTCTGAGAGAAGAGCCCAGAGGAATGTTTGAAGCCATAGTTTCTCTCACAAAAAGCTCCACCTCTCTGTCATTTGATTCATGGAAAAGGAGCCACTGAACAAATCAAGGTCAAAGGTAAGGTATCCTTCACACTTGCCTTTAAATTCCTTTTCTTTCTTGCTAACTTCAAGTTTTATGACTTCAGTCTAACCTGCAATTACTCAAGACACCTCAGTTAATGGTTTTCTGCCTGGCTATAACCCTCTGGGGCAATACTGAGTTTGGCGTATTTAGTTGATAAATTGTACCCCAAACTTTGATTTCATTTTATCCTAATAAAACCGTACCCTTCCTGAAGTTGATTCCCCCCAGAGCTTTGTTCTTTCAAAATAAAGCAATCTAGGTCATTGCTTATTTTATTTATACTGCGTTATTTAATATACTTATATCCTAACTGATTTTTTCTGATACTCAAACAAGTGATAATTTCAAATTCTGGTCTTTAGTTGAATGAGTCATAAGAGGAATTATTTGAGGGGGTGGGAAATATCTTGATTTTCCACAAACCAAACCACGTAGATAATTGTACCTATTTTGCCGAAGCCTGAGTCCATCCCTGATCCCTTGTCTACATGAGTTTTCTTTGCTATGCCCAGCTCATCATTAAACTCTCAAGATGATGATCAGTAAACTGAGGAGGGGGGCATGGAAATCTCTGATTTATAGCCTGCTGGTGAGAAGGACAGATAACAACCTGGATTGTAACTGCTCTCAGTAGAAGACTGAGCCCTTTTCCTATGGAATCTGACATTATTTCCAGCTAGTGTCAGAATGGAGTCTAACTGACCCTGCTTGTGTCTCAAATTGCTTGTTATCGGGGGGAAGCTTCCATACACATTCATGCTGGAATTGGGTCCAGGAACCCCAAACAGTGTGACAGGGAATTGATGTAGCTGACTCAACCAGCAATTTCTGAAACATGAACTCCAAAGTGCAATGGCTCAAAGGCAAAAGAAGGCACTTATACAAGGAAGATGCTCAGGTCCTGCTATAATGATTAACATATGTGTTTCACACACAGGGTGTAAAACCAGAGTCAAGGAGATGGTGAGCAAACCTGGGGGTAGTTTTTCCTTCCAGATAAGGGTTATGTGCGTACTTTGACTTGACTTGGTTAAGGTTCTCAGAGTTAGGTTCAGCTGGAGATGTCTATGGAGTTTTAAGAAGCAACACACTGCTGATGTTCTATGAGGCTGCATGTTCTCAAGGTCTAGTAAAGCTCATATGTGTGTATGCTTGATCATTGATCTGCAAAACAGAGAATTCACATTTAGAAGTGATTCTTAATAGTATTTCAACTTTACAACTGATTTCTATTTGCATTTCTTATCAAGCAAGTGATGTGGGATGGACATATGTGCACCAAGATAAGTATCTCCAATGATCCATGTGTGAAACTAGAGACTTGGAGTAGTCTTCTAAATGAAATTAAGGGAAAATGTATTAATGGCTTTAACAAGGTCATATTGAAAGGGAATGACAAGATAATGAAACCATTTGAGAACTTTGCCAAGTGTAAGAATTAAGGCTATATTACTAAAAAATCTATCTAGACCATCTTGGACTCTGAAAAAAATTAATGGGAAGTGGACCTAGTTATTAGAGCTGAGATAGAGAAAATGTATTTCATGTATATATTTAAGGGCATATCATTTCTGTCCAAGGTAGTTGAACAAAAGTGCTGATAAAGATCAATTTAACATTGAATGACATTATTTCAGAAGACATAGAATCTCTTAAAAAAGGATTTAAGGGGAAAATCTGCTAAAATAAACAAATCCCTAGATAATATTTAATTTAGATTTGGGCTGGTGGATAAGATAAATTTGATTTTCAAATATAAATAAAATTGGGAGATTAAAAATGACTTGGCAAAACTGGAGTGCTCTTTAATCTAAAATCAGGAAATGATAATGAAAAGCAATATGGAAACAGTTGGGGGTAATAGCATGTATGGCTTATCTTTTAAAGAAGCGTCACATTTAGTAAGTTAAATCATTCAGATGATTTTAGATACATTTGCATTATATGACTTGGGCAATCTTAAAAATATGAAAGTGGTCAAACTAGAATAAAAAGGAATCCCGTAAAAATTCAGTTATTAAACTCTCATGAATTAAGACGTATCATGCCAACCACTCAGTTATGATTTTTTTACACTTTATCTTGCTGACTCCTCAGAACTCTTTAAGGAAACAATTTTTTAAATAACCTGTATAAATAAAAAACAGTTTTAGAAAAAAATAGTTTACTTGCCTGAATCCTTGCACATTCTAGATCAGGACTTGAAATCAAGTCCCTGAGACTGAAAATCTTGTTTAGCACTGGGGTTTAGGGCCTATGCTTACCTCATCTTCTTGGTGCACAGAGCACACTGCAAGGCTGGAACAGTGCAGAAACTATGACTTCAACCAGTCATTTTTGGTGTAAACATCTGACACCAACTGACAGTCTTTACTTCTCCAGCATTCATTTTTTTAGCACTGCATATTTTTCTATGTGTTTATTGAAAGTGTTATTTTGGACTTCACAGATACGGATTTTTATCATTTGTCACTCTTTATCTCCTCTCCTACCTCCATCTCCTGGTAGCCACCATTCTAATCTCTGCTGTCATCGATTTTAGCATTTTTAGATTTCACAAATAAATTTCACTATCCATAATTCCCTCAACATTCATCCATATTGTCACAAATGTAAGTTGGTTTTCTTTCTTAAGTTTGATTAATATACCAAGAGATATGTCCTTATCCATTTGTATATCAATGGATGCTTAAACTCTTCCCATATCTTGACTTTTATGAATAATGCTGCAATGAACATGGAAGTATAAATATCTCTTCCACATTCTGTTTCACTTCCTTTGGATAAATACACAGAAGTGAAATAGTTGGAGCATCTGGTACTTCTATTTTTAATTTTTTGAAAAAATTCCATACTTCTCTCCATAGAGACTGTACCAATTTACATCCTCACCAGAAAGATTCCCAGTTGCCATCGTTGCCATCAGTTATCTCTTGACCTTTTGATGAAAACCATTCTAACAGGTGTGAAATGATATGGCATCTTGTTTTGGAAACAGTTCCCTGATGACAATGACTATTGAGCATCTCAGTTTTTGGTCATTTGTAAGACTTCTTTAGGGAAATATCTGGTCTATTTTTCTATTTGCACACTTTAAAGTCATATTTTTATTTTGCTTTTGAATTGTAGGAGTTCCTTATGTGTTTTGGATATCAACCTTTTATCAGATATTATTTGTAATTATTTTCTCCCATTCCATAGTCTGACTTTCCATTTTGGTGATGGCTTCCTTTGTTGTGTCTAAGTTCTTAGTTTGATATAGCCTCATTTTTCTATTTTTGATTTGTTGTTTTTGGTATCAAATTCAAAATTAATTAGCTAGTTCTCAAGACCAATGCCAACAAAAGTATAACCAGTTTTTTCTTCTAGGAGTTTTATAGTTTTAGTTCTTATGTTAAAGTTCTTAATCTATTTTGAATTGATTTTTGTGAATAATATAAGAGAGAGGCCCAGTTTTATTCTTTTATATGTGATCATTCACTTTATACAATATGATCCATCATTCGATGAATTTACCTCCTTATCATTATATAGTGACCTTATTTGTTTTCTGCTATCCATTCTTCATTGTATATATTTTGACACCTTTATGAAAGTAATTGATCATACATATTTGGGTTTATTTCATGACTTTATATTCTATTCCGTTTGCTCTGTTTGTTTGTTTATTTATTTATTTATTTATTTATTTATTTATAAATTTCACAACATTGTAATCCCAGGGGTTTACCCCCCTGCCCTCCCCTCCATTACCCCCCCTTTCCCTCCTGCTCAGAGTTGTGCACTTCAATTTGGTGCTTAGCTTGGTTTTTTATGTCAGTACCATTCTGTTTTGATTACTATAGCTTTGTAGTAAAGTTTGAAATCAGGATGTATGATGCTTTCAGTGTTGGTACTTCCTTTTTGGCAATTTAGTGTCTTTTGTGTTATTTCATATAAATTTTTGGATTGTTTTTCTATTTCTGTGTTAAATGCCTTTGGAATTCTGATAAGGATTGCATTGAATCTGTAGATCATTTTGAGTAGTATGGACATTTTAAACACATTTATTCTTCAATCCATGAACATGGAATATTTTTCTATTTATTTATGATTTTTTCAATTAATTCATGAATATGTTTTAGTTTTCAGTGTATGGAACTCTTATCTCTTGGTTAAATTTATTTGTACTTATTTTACTCTTTTTGCTTTTGTTATAATGTTATTTTCCTTAACTTCTTTTTATGAGGGTTTGCTTTTAGCATGGAGAAATGCAGCTGATTTTCTATGGCACAGCTCTTCTGAATGTGCTTATTAGTGCTAACCTCTTTTTGGTGGAGTCTTTAGGACAATCTTTACATATCATCATTCATCTGAAAACAGAAAACTTTACTCCTTTTTTCAAATTTGGATGATACTGTTTACTTCTTTGTCTTTCCTGATTTATCTGTCAGGACTTCCAGTACTATGTTAAATAGGAGGAGTAAGAGTGGACATCCTTTTCTTACTCTTTATCTTAGAAGAAAATTTTCAATATAACAATGTTTGGGTATAATAGTCGTTGTGGATTCTCACATATGGCTTTTAAAAACTGAGTTATATTCCTATCATACTCACTTTGGTGAAACTTTTCATCAGAAACAAATGTTGAATTTTGATTTTTTTTCTGTATATACTGAAATGATCGTATGATTTTTAGCCTTCATTTTATTAATATGATATATTATGATTCATTTGCAGAAGTTGAGATAACTTTGCATCCCTGGAATAATTGCTACTTGATCATGATGTGTGATCATTTTAATGTACAGTAGACGTCAGTATACTAATACTTTGTTTAGGATTTCTGCATGTACATTAATCAGTGATATTGGGCTGTGATTTTTTTTTTTTTGCAGTGTTCTTTTCTGACTTTGGTGTCAGAGTTATATCGTAAAGTGAATTTGGAATTGTCCCTTCTTCTTATACTTCTTGGAAGAGTTTGAGAAACACTGGTAATAGTTTTCCTTTAAATGTTTGGTAGAATTCAGTAGTGAGGCTCTCTATCCAGGAATTTTCTGTGTTGGCATTTTTATTACTAATTTTTTATTACTAATTCAAACTGCATACTAGTATTTGGTTTGTTCATATTTTATATTTCTCTACAAGTCAGTTTCAATATATTGTACATTTTTAGGAATGTGTCTATTTCTTCAAGTTTGTGTATGATTTTTCTAGTAATCTCTTGTGATCATTTGTATTTGCATGGTATCATATTTAATGTCTTTTTCTTATTTCCAATTATATTAAAGTTCACCCCCCTTTTTTTGACCACTCCAGCTAAAGATTTTTCTACATTGTTACTTTTAACAATGTGGGAAAAAATTATTTTATTCATTTTTTCCATTGCTTTTAGTCTGTGTTTAATTTTCCACTCTGATCTGTTTTATTTCCTTCATTCTGCTAACTTTGAGCTCAAGTTGTTTTCCCTTTTTTAGCTCTTTAAAATGCAGAATTAGCCAGTTTAAGAGCTCAGTTTTTAAAAGTTTTATTAGTATGTAGTAATATTTGCACAAATTTCTCTCTTAGAACTGATTTTGCTACATCTCATAAATTTGGTAAGTTATGTTTCCATTTTCATTTGTTCTAAGTTAACTTTTAATTCTCTTGATTTCTTTCCTTATTGGTTGCTTTGGAGCATGTTTAAATCTCCACATTATTTTCCAAATTTCCTCTTGGAATTCACTTCTAGTTTCATATTGTTGTGGTCAGAAACGTTCTTTGATATTGTTTCAATCTCGTTAATAAACTTAAGATGTGTTTTGTAACCTAACATGCAGAGGAAGTTCCATTACACCAGAAAAGAATGAATATTGGGCTTCTTGTTTGTTTTTGTTTAGTTGTGTGAGTTCCTTGTGGATCTTTGTTATTAAACCCTTATCTCTCTTGTGGAGGGTAAAATTATTTTTCCATTCTGTTGGGCTTCTTTTTGTTTTCTCTGTTGTCTCTTTTGCTGTACAGAAGCTTTTGTTTGATGTAGTCCCATCTGTTTATGTTTTCCTTCATTTTTTTGCCATCTGTAGACATGACTAGAAAAGGATTTCTGAATTGTAATTCATGGAGGGTTTTGCCTAGGTTTTCTTCTATGTATTTTATGGTTTCAGGCCCTTACATCCAAGTCTTTTATCCATTTTGAGTTGGTTTTTGTACATGGTGTAAGGGAGATGAACTAAAGAGACACTTCTCCAAAGAGGAAATACAAATGGCCAACAGGCACATGAAAATTTTCTCAATGTCACTAGCTATCAGGGAAATGCTAATCAAAAGCACAATGACATACCACCTTACACCAGTAAAAATGGCCCACATTAAAACACACACACACACACAAAAAAAAAAACAGGCAACAATTACTGGCGTGGTTGCAGAGAGAAAGGAACACTCTTACACTGCTGGTGGGAATGTAAACTGGTCTAGCTACTATGGAAAGCAGTGTGGAGGACGCTCTTCTGGGAATCTACCCAAAGGAGACTTCAACGTGGGTACAAAGGGACACCTGCTCTCGGATGTTACTCCAGCACTACTTATAATTGCAAGGACATGGAAACAACCCAAATGTCCCAAAAGAGACAAATGGATAAAAAAGATGTGGTATATATATATATATACACGCACACAATGGAATATTACTCATCAATTAAAAATGACAAATTTGATGAATTTATGATAGCATGGATGTACCTAGAAGAAATCACATTAGCAGAAACAAGTCAGAAAGAAAAAGATAGAAAACAAATGGTTTCACTAATATATGGACAACCAAACAAAATACACAACTAAGGGGGGTGAACCAGCTGGAGCAGCCAGGGAGAGGAGGTGGTGGGTGACCCCCAGGAATTACAAGATATGAAATATTTGTATATATAAATAAATTACTTAAAATTAAAAAATAAAAGAATGAATATTCTGCTTTAGATGAATGTAGATATTGTGTATGTATATTAGATCTAATGTGTCATTTAAGTTCAGAGTTTCCTTATTGATTCATTATAGGGATGATCTAGCTATTACTAAGTGTAGGGTATTTTAGTTCCCTAATATTACTGCATTATTTCTTATTTTCCCTTTCAGTTCTGTGAATAATTGTTTTATACATTTAGGTGTTCTTTGTTGAGCACCATACTATTACAATTATATGTTCTCTTGAAAAACTAAACTATCTATCTATCTATCTATCTATCTATCTATCTATCTATCTATATAAAATGATTTTTTGGTCTCTTGTTAGAGACTTTGACTTGAAATGTATTTTGTCTACAATAGGTATATTATCCCTGTTTATTTGTTTTTGCTTGTTTATTTATTTATTTACATTGTTGTCAACCCTAGGGTTCTCCCACCACCCTGTCACCTGTGCACCATCATCTTAATCTTTTGTGCCCAACCTACCTCCAATGTCCCCCTCCCCCTCTCTTGCTCTATATTTCATTTCTTCTGACAGTTTTTCTTGGCTATTTGTTTGGTTTCCTTATATCACTCATATAAGAGAAACCATTCAGTATTTCTCTCTCTTTCTGAATTATTTTTGCTAGCATGATTCCTTCTAGCTCCATCCATGTTGCCATGAATGACATAACTTTGTCTTTTTGATTGATGAATAATATTCCATCATATAAATATACCATATCTCTTTTTTCAACTATACATCAGTTTTGGGGCATTCAGGTTGTTTCCATATCCTGGCTATTGTAAATAGTGATACAATAAACATCCAAGTATAGGTGTCTCCTTGAATTAGTGTTTAGGTGTCCTTTGGGTAGATTTCCAGCAGTGGGGTTGCTCAATCAAATGGTAGTTCCATTTTCTGTAGTTTGAAGTTCCTCCACACAGCTTTCCATAGTGACTGGGCCAGTTTTCATTCCTACCACCAGTGTAAAAGTGTTCCATTTTCTCCACATTCACGCCAGCACTTCTGTTGTCCATTTTTTTTTGTTTGTTTATTTTTGATATGGGCCATTCTTACTGGTATAAGATGGTATCTCGTTGTGGTTTTGATTTGCAGTTCTCTGATTATTACTGCTGGTGAGAATTTTTTATATGTCTGTTAGCCATTTGTATTTCTTCTTTGGAGAATTATCTTTATAGATCTTCACCCCGTTGTTTGACTGGACTTTTTGTCTTATTTTTGTTAAGTTGTATGAGTTCTTTTTGGATCTTTGTTATCAGACCTTTATCACTTGTGTGGAGAGCAAAGATTCTTTTCCCAATTCAGTTGGGTTTCTTTTTGTCTTGTTTATTGTCTCTTTTGCTGTACAGAAGTTCTTTAATTTGATATAGTCCCAGCTGCTTATGTTTTCCTTCATTTATTTGGCAACTGTAGCCATGTCCTGAAAGCGGTTATGCTTTGAATCCTTTCCCTTTTATCTTTTTTGTTTCTACTATAGGTTTTTGCTTTGTGGTTGCCATGGTAACTAAGTAAAACATATTTATAGTAATCTATTTTAAACTTCAAATGTTTACAAAGGCTCTGTATGGATAGATTACCAACCCGTATTTTATGGTTTTGATGTCACAATATACATCTTTCTACATTTCATATTCATTAACGAATTATTGTAGTTATAATTCTTGCATCCACCAGCTGTGATCATTACAAAATTAGAGCACTCTTTATATATTTACTTTTATCAGTAAGCTTTATACTTTGATATTGTTTCCTACTACTAGTTTTCATTTCAACATGAAGTTGAATATTTAATATTTTAAGGTCAATGTAGTGATTATTAACATCTTGAGCTTTTGCCTTTCTGGAAAGACCTACCAAGTAGAGTATTCTTGGCTGGGAGTTATTTTTCCCTTCCAGTATTTTAAGTATCTTATGCCATAACTTTCTGACCTGCAAGCTTTCTCTGAAAAATATGTTGTTAGTCTTATGGATGGCCCATTGTATGTCACAAGTTACTTTTTTCTTGCTACTTTTAAGATCCTGTATTTAACTTTAGATAATAATTATAATATGTCTTGGTGTGGATCTCCTTCAATTAATCTTATTTAGTACTTCATGAGTTTCCGGGTCTGAATGTCTGTTTTTCTGATCCCTCTATGCTCAACGGATCTCTCAAGGGCAACCCACATTGGGTGCCTCGAGGTATACCATAGTGAGTCCCCAAAGCCTCTTATATGATTTCTTTGCTCTATTCTTGAGGGTCTTGTAGATTCATACCCCCTATTAGTTTGCAGAAATAGGTGTTTGGAGGCCTTATTTCTTAAGTAGAAGTGTTAAAAACTGAGGAGCTACATGAAAAGTCTTCCCTTTATGTGGAATTACCATTTGATCCAGCAATTGCTCTCTTGGGAATCTACCCAAAAGAGACCTATATGTGGGTACAAAGGGACACCTGTGCTTGGATGTTTACTGCAGCACAATTTATAATTGCAAGGACATGGAAGCAACCTAAATGCCCCAAAACAGACGACTGGATGAAAAAAATGTGGTACATATACACAATGGAATATTATTCATCAATTAAAATGACAAATTTGACAATTTTATAACAACATGGATGTACTTAGAACGAATCATATTAGCAGAAATAAGTCAAGAAGAAAAAGACAGAAACCAAATGACTTTACTAACATAAGGGATACAGTGAAAAAATAAACAAACGACTTGGGGGAAAGTCAAAACAAGCTAAGCACCAAACTGAAGAGCACAACTTTGAGCAGGAGGGAAAGGGGGGGGGGATAGAGGGGGGGGTAAACCCTGGGGATTACAATGTTGTGAAACTTATATATAAATAAAAATAAAATAAAATACTTATTTTCTTGAGGTTTAAAAAAAAAAGAAGAAAAGAAAAGTCTTCCGTTTTGGTTTTCAGAGAGCAACCGGGAATTGGGAATGTTTCTCACTTGTGTGCTATGGTGAGGTTTATCACCAGATTGCATCTCAGTTCTTCCTACCCATTTTGATGTGGGTATTTTTTCACTTAGTCAATGTGTAGGAATCATTAAATTTGTTTCTAGATTTCCTTTAGAGGGAATTGTTTTGAGTGTACCTGTATATTCAGTGTATCACTGCAGAAGAGAGTAGCTCAGGTACCTCTTATGTCAACTACTTGGATGATGAAATGATTTTTTTCTAGTTTTTTATTCTTGGTAATATTTTCAAGAAGATTAAGAGATGCATTGATATGACAAAAGGCTGAAGAACTTGTCTCCATTTGAGTATATCTATGAATTTCAAACAAAGCAACAAAAGTGAATGTGAACTCTGAAACTGAAATGACCATGTTTCTGATGACACAATCTAAGAAATCATGTTTTCTTCTTTTGCTTTTTTTCCCTGAAAGTGTGTACTCTAGAAAAAATTAAGATACAATATATAACATAGGACATATATCACAAAAATTTGTGTAGTAAAGCATAGTCTTTCAAAAGTATAAGTTTCCTTATGTATAGTTATTGTTGGATTCCATTTGTGATAAAATATGGAATATATTAATTTAGAGGAATAATTGTCAGAATATCAAGTTAGTTTATATTTAGAAAAGACATAATGAAATAGACTGCTTGTGATCTGCAGGATCATCTCAAAATCAATGTCATGTGCTTTGGAATGAAACTGAGCTTGAATTCTAGCTTTGTCATTTACAGACTGAGATCTAAGGGATGTTGCTTAACTTCTGTTTCTTATTTCTCTCATCTCATTGTAAGGATTAAAAAGTATATATGAATTCATTAGACCAATGTCATTAAACTGTGCTTTTACATTCAGTTTTGCAAATGATAATCTTATGCAAATAAAATTGCTTCAATCTGTGCTTTGATTCTTAAGTCAATATATTGATTTTTATAAGTTAAGGACTATTTGTTTATTTATTTATTTGTTTGTTTTTATTAAACAATTTATTTATACATATATATATTTCACATCAATCACATCATTGTGGTCCCTGGGGGTCCCCCACCACCTCCCCTCCCTGGCCAACTCCAGCTGTTCCCCTCCCACAGTTGTGTACTTTCATTTGGTTGTCCATATATTAGTGAAACCATTTGGTTTCTGTTTTTTTCCTTGTGACTTGTTTCTGCCAGCATGATTTCTTCTAGGCACATCCATGTTACCAAAAAAATAATCAAATTTGTCATTTTTTATTAATGCATAATATTCCATTGTGTGTACATACCACATCATCATCCAGTTATCTGTCTTGGGACATTTGAGTAGTTTCCAAGTTCTTGCAATTATAAATAGTGCTGCAATAAACATCCGAGCACAGGTGTCCCTTTGTACCCACATTGAGGTCTTTTGGGTAGATTCCCAAGAGAGCAATTGCTGGATCAAATGGTAGTTCCATTTTCATTAACTTGAGGGTCCTCCACACAGCTTTCCATAGTGGTTGGACTGGTTTACATTCCCACCAGCAGTGTAAAAGTATTCCTTTCTTTCCACATCCACGTCAGCACTTGCTGTTGTCTGTTTTTTGGGTGTGGACCATACTTATTGGTGTAAGGTGGTATCTCATTGTGGTTTTGATTTGTATTTCCCTTACTGCTAATGATGTTGAACATTTTTTCATGTGCCTGATGGCCATTGGACTTCCTCAAGTTTCTTTTTAGATCCTCTCCCATTTTTTAACTGGGTTCTTTGCTCTGTTTTTGTTAAGTTGTGTGAGTTCTTTGTGTATCTGTGTTATCAGACCCTTGTTGTTTATATGGAGGGTGAAAAAATTTTCCTACTAAGTTGGGATTCTTTTTGTTTTTTCTTTTGTTTCTTTTGCAGTACAGAAGCTTTTTAGTTTGATGTAGTCCCAGCTGTTTATGTTTTCCTTCATTTTTTTTTGCCATCTATGGATGTGGCCAAAAATGGAATTCTGAATTGTAACTCATGAAGGGTTTTGCCCAGGTTTTCCTCTATGTATTTTATGGTTTTGGGTCTCATGTCTAAGTCTTTTATCCATTTTGAGTTGGTTTTTGTACATGGTGTGAAGGAGGTTTCTTGGTTCATTTTTTTGCATGTCTTGTTCCAGTTTTCCCAATACCATTTATTGAAGAGGCTGTCCTCGTTCCAATGTAAGTTTTTCACTCTTTTGTCAAAAATTAGTTGACTATATGTGTGTGGCTTTCAGGGGATTCAGTTCTGTTCTATTGGTCTGATTGTTTTTATACCAGTACCAAGCTATTTTAATTATTATGGCTTTGTAGTGTAGTTTGAAGTCTGGAATAGTAATTCCTTCATTCTCTCTTTTCCTGATGAGGAGGTTTTTTGATAATCGAGGTCTTTTTTTTATTCCATATGAATCTCTGTAATTTTTGTTCTATATATTTGAAGAATGTTGTTGGAATCTTTATAGGGTTTGCATTGAATTTGTAGATTGCTTTTGGTAGGATGGCCATTTTGATAATGTTAATTCTTCCAATCCATGAGCAGGGAATGTCTTTCTGTTTCCTTATGTCTTCTTCTATCTCCTTTAGCAGAGTTTTGAAGTTTTCCTTATATGTAGATCTTTCATGTGTCTTGTTAGGTTTACTCCTAGGTATTTTTTTTTTCGGTGTGATGGTAAATGGGATTTTTTTTTTAAATTTCTTCTTATTCTGTTTGACTTTTTGTGTAAAGGAAAGCTTCAGTCTTCTGTGTGTTGATTTTGTAACTGGCTACTTTGCTCAACTGGTTTATTGTTTCAAGAAGTTTTTCTGTGGATTTTTTTGGTTCTCTACATAAAGAATCATATCATCTGCATATAATGAGAGCTTCAGTTCTTCTTTCTCTCTTTGTACTCCTTTTATGTCTTTCTCTTGTCTCATTGCCCTTGCTAGAACTTCCAGTACAATGTTGAAAAGTAGTGGAGAGAGCAGGCATCCTCGCCTGGTTTCAGATCTTAATTGGAATGACTTTAGTTTTTCTCTGTTAAGATGATGTTTGCTGTAAGCTTGTCATAGATGGCTTTTATTATGTTGAGATTTGTTCCTTTTAGCCCCAAATTTTCAAGAGATTTCATCATAAATGGGTGTTGAACTTTATCAAATGCTTTCTCTGCATCTATTGATATGACCATATGGTTTTTAGTTTTCTCCTTGTTGATGTGGTGGATTATATTAATTGATTTTCGAATGTTGAACCATCCCTGTGCCTCTGGGATAAATCCCACTTGGTCTTGGTGAATAATGCTTTTAATACATCATTGGATTCGATTTGCCAAGATTTTGTTTAAAAGTTTTGCGTCCGTGTTCATTAGGGAAATTGGTCTATAGTTTTCTTTCTTTGTGCGTCTTTATTTGCTTTTGGTATGAGTATGATGTTTGCTTCATAGAATGTGTTTGACAGAGTTCCTTCTTTCTCAATTTTTTGGAAAAGCTTTAGTAGTGCTGACGTTATTACCTCTTTGAATGTCTGGTAGAATTCATTTGTGAAACCATCTGGTCCTGGGCTTTTGTTTTTAGGTAGAGTTTTGATGACTGCTTCAATCTCGCTGCTACTGTTTGGTTTGTTTACGTTCTCTATGTCTTATTTGTTTAGTTTTGGGTGGTTATATCTTTACAGGAATCTGTCCATCTCATCCAGGTTGTTGTATTTGTTTGCATATAGGTGTTTATGTAATCTCTGATTATCCTTTGGATTTCTGATGTGTCTGTTGTAATTTCGTGTCTTTCATTTGTAATCCTGCTTATTTGAGTGTTCTCTCTTCTTTGTTAGGTTTGCAAGGGGTTTATCAATTTTATTTATTTTTTCTAAGAACCAACTTTTGGATTTGTTCATTTTCTCAATAGTCTTTTCTGCTTTTATTTTTATTATTTCTTGTCTTCTGCTGGGTTTTGGTTTTGTTGTTGTTGTTCTTTTAGTTCATCGAGTTGGGAGATTAGGTTATTTCTTTGGTTGTTTTCTTGTTTTTTGATATGAGCCTGTATTGCTATGAACCTTCCTCTTAAAAATGCTTTTGCTGAATCCCAGACATTTTGGAATTTTGTGTCTTCTTTGTCATTTTTTTCAAAGAATGTTTTAATTTCTTAATTTCCTCAGTTACCCAGTCTTCATTTAGTAACATGTTGTTCCGTCTACATGTGTTGGGCTTTCTTCTTACTTTCTTTTCATTGTTTATTTCTAGTTTAATGCCTTTATGATTGGAGAAAAGAGCTGGTACTATTTTAATATTTGTATATATGTTAATGTTTGCCTTATGTCCTAATATCTGGTCGATTTTTGAGAATGATCTATGTGCTTTTGAGAAGAAGGTGTAGTCTTTTCCTTGTGGGTGTAGTGTCCTGTAGATATCTATTAGGTCCATATGGTCTAGATCTTCATTTAGGGCTTTTGTGTCTTTGTTTAGTTTTTGTCTTGTTGATCTGTCCTTTGGTGAGAGTGGTGTGTTGAAATCACTTAACACATGTGTTCTCGCTGATGTCTATTTTCAGTGCTGTTAGTAGTTGTTTGATGAATTTTGATGAGGTGCTCCCTCATTTGGTGAGTACATGTTAATATTTGTTATGTCTTTGTTATGTATTGACCCTTTTACCAATATATAGTATCCTTCTTTATCCCTTGTCACCTTTTTTAGCTTAAAGTCTACTTTATCTGCAATGGCATTTATCTGTATGTACTTTATCTGTATGGCTACTCCTGCTTTCTTCTGGAGGCCGTTTGCTTGTAGAACTTTTTGCTAGCCCTTTACTTTTAGTCTGTGCTTATCTTTCATGTTTAAGTATGTTCCCTGAAGGTAGAAGAATGTTGGTTTTTGTTTTTTGATCCAGTCTGCTATTAGGTGTCTTTTGATTGCTGAATTGACACCATTGACATTTAGGGTGATGATTGATACTTGCTGTTCTGGTGTTGACTTTTGGAGGGTCATTTGTAGGTTAGGGTTTCCTTTTTTTTTCTGATACTTGAGATTCTGAAGTCGGTTTTTTTTGTGTCATTTTGAGGTTCTGATTAGCTTCCTTGTTTTTGTCTGTTTATTCTTCTGTTGGTTTTCATCTGAGGGCTTCTTGCAAGATTTCTTGGAGTGGTGGTTTAGTGGTAGTGTATTTCTGGAGGCTTTGCTTGTCTGAGAAGGTTTTTATTCTTCCTTCATAGAGGAAAGAAAGCTTGCAGGGTAGAGTAATCTTGGCTGGCATTTTTTATCTTGGAGTTTTTTTAAGATATGACTCCATGTTCTCCTTGCTTGGAGTATCTCTTCAGAGAAGTCTGAGGTCAGCCTAATAGTTTTTCCTTTGTATGTTATCTGTTTCCTTTCTCTAGCCAATCTCTTTTTTTCCTTGTCCTGGTCTCTTGGGAGGTTTACGAAGATGTGTCTTGCTGTGGTTTTTCTTTCATTGGTGTAGTCTGGTGTTCTTTTGGCTTCCTGGATGTCAAATTTCATTTCTTTCTTCAGGATTGGGAAGTTTTCCTCCATTATTTCTTTAAATAGCCTTTCAGTACCCATGTGCTTCTCTTCTCCTTCTGGGACACCCATAACTCTTATGTTTCCTCTCTTTGAGGAATCAGACAGATATCTGACTTTTTCTTCTATTTTCTTACCTTGTGTCTCTCTTTCTCTGTCTTTCTTCTTCCTCTCAATTTCCGTGTCATCCAGGGTACTTATTCATTCTTCAATTTCATCCAGTCTGCTTTTGTAACTTTTCCCTGCATTTTTGAGCTCTTCAATTGCTCCCTTTAGATCTTGGGTTTCTTTCTGTATCTTGCTCAGGTATTCAATTTTATTCTTCAATTCTTCAATTATTTTATCTTTGTTGATGTTTCCTTTCTTGATGTTTTGTATTTCTTCTTCCAACTTATTCAGTTTCTCTGCCATGCTCACTTCTTTTTCTTTATGTTTTTCTAATTCTTCCCGTAGCTCTTTGTATGCTTATAACATGCATAGGTTCAGCTCCTTGTCTGGGAGGTGGCGCATTTCTTCAATATTATATTTGTTGGTTTCTAGAGTTTGTCTTTCTTTCAGTGGTGTATTGGTTTCTGTGGGGCTTGCTGGGGTGTTTGCCTTTTTCCTCTTTCTTGTGCTTTGCTTTTGCACTTCTTCCACATTTTGAGAGACTATGGCTCTAGCATTGGCTGGCATAATGATTAGAGTCTTCTAGTAGTTTGTAATTGATTCTGTCCTTGTGTCTATGTAGCTGAGGTAAGTAATTTTTTCTTTTCTTTTGCAGATTTGGGTGTGTGATAACTGTATGTGGTTGCTCTGGTACACTGTCTTCTTTTCTCATAATTTATGGCTTATAGGCTTATTGGACAGCACCTCAATTCTGCGTTCCCCTAAGAGGGGTTCTGATTAGTAGATGCTACAGGGCTTCTTCTGTGCTTCTTTATGGACGAGGAGTATAGGTGTCTTTTGTTGTTGTTCTTTTTTGTTTTTAGTCCTGTTGGGTTATTTTTTCTGCACTGGGACTGCTTTGCAGCCCCGGTACTTCAGGTCTCTCTCAGGCAGCTAGGCTGTTGAGTGTGCCCCGCCCCCACCTGGGGTCTGGATTGCTCTCCGTGCTTTCAGAGCTGGCTCTATTTATTTTTTTGAGACTAGGTCTCACTATTTTGCCCGGGGAACTGCAGGTTCACATTGCCTGGGGTACCACAGACTCAGGCAATCCCCAGCCTCAGCTTCCCAGGTAGCTGGGATTACAGTTGTGTGCCAACACACCCAGCTATTTTTTGAGACTAGATCTAACCTTGTTGCCATGGCAGGTCTCAGGTCTTGAACCCATGGATTCAAGAAAATCCTAGTCTCAGCTATGTTCTGTAGCTGCACTTAAAGACACGCATCACAGTGCCAGGCTTAAGTCTTTTTTTTTTTTTTTTTTTTGATTAGTCTATATGTTTTTTTAAATTTTAAACTCAATTTTAATATTCCAGTGTGTGTGTGTGTGTGTGTGTGTGTGTGTGTGTGTATTTACCACATCTTTTTTTAACCATTCATCTCTTTTGGGACATTTGTGTTTTTTCCATGTTCTTGCAATTATAAGTAGTAAACATCCGAGCACAGGTGTCCCTTTGTACTTCCATTGAGGTCTCCTTTGGGTAGATTCCCAGAAGAGCAATTGCTGGGTCAAATGGTAGTTCCATTTTCAATAGTTTGAGGGTCCTCCACACTGCTTTCCATAATGGCTGAACCAGTTTACATTTCCACCAGCAGTGTAGGAGTGTTCCTTTCTCTCTGCATCACCCCCAGCACTTGTTGTTGCCCGTTTTTTCAATGTGAGTCATTCTTACTGGTGTAAAGTGGTATCTCATTATGGTTTTGATTTGCATTTCCCTGATTGCTAGTGATGTTGAGCAATTTTTCATGTGCCTGTTGGCCATTTGTTTTTCCTCTTTGAAGAAGTGTCTCTTTAGTTCTCCCCATTTTTTTTATTGGGCTTCTTTTTTTGTTTTGTTTTGTTCTGTTTTTGTTTTTTGGCTTAGTTTTGTGAGTTCCTTGTGGATCTTCATTATTAAACCTTTATTACTCTTGCGGAGGGCAATTTTTTTTCCATTCTGTTGGTCTTCTTTTTTTTTGTTTTTGTTTTTGTTTTTCTTTCTGTTGTCTCTTTTGTTGTACAAAATCTTTTTGGTTTGATGTAGTTCCATCTGTTTATGTTTTCCTTCCCTTTTTGCCATCTATAGATATGACTAGAAAGAGTTTTCTGAATTGTAATTCATGGAGGTTATTGCCTAGGTTTTCCTTTATGTACTTTATGGTTTCAGGTCTTACATTCAAGTCTTTTATCTATTTTGAGTTGGTTTTTGTACATGGCGTAAGAGAGTTATCTTGGTTCATTTTTTTTTTGCACATCTTGGTCCAGTTTTCACAGCATCCTTTGTGGAAGAGAGGCTTAAGGACTTCTTAAAAATAATACAAGAGTGTATATTTTTTCAATTTCTTCTTTTTGACTTCTTTATAATCTACTCTCTATCTTCGATGAAAGATACAGGGAGGGAGGGAGGGAAGGTGGGATGGAGGAATGCAGGGAAGGAGGGAGAGAGAGAGGGAGGAATGGAGGGTGGGAGGAAGGAAGGGAGGGTGTGAGGGAGGAAGGAAGGGTAGAAGGGAGGAAGGGAAGGTGGGACAGAGGAAGGCAGGGAAGGAGGGAGGAAGGGAGAGAGGGAGGAAAGGAGAGAGGGAGAGAGGAAGGAATGGAAGGAGGGAGGAATGGAGGAAGGGAGGAAGGAAGGAAGGAAGAAAGGAAGGAAGGAAGGAAGGAAGGAAGGAAGGAAAGGAAGGAAGGAAGGAAGGAAGGAAGGAAGGAAGGAAGGAAGGAAGGAAGGAAGGAAGGAAGGAAGGACAAATTAGAAAAGCAAAGAGTGGCACAAAACAACAATTTTTTCCATGTCTTCACAATTTTTACAAATTTGAGTCCTTTAACTGTTGCTATGTAAAGTACACATGTAACAATATAAATCCAAGAAAGAAACTACACTGAAAAATGTCCTCTTTGGTAAAAATTACACTAGCAACTGCTGTAGCTTGTTGAGATCTAAGACTTCACTGGGGAATCACTGGAGAGACATGCAGCAGGAGGAGGCTTCAAATGGAGCAGACTGCAGTTCTCAGCAGTGAATCTCAACAGGGAACACATTAGCATTTTTCCAGCAGGAAGTACTGCCCAGCTGGTCATCAGGGGAAGTGCAGACAAAGGTTTTTTTGTAGATCATACTTGGTTCCCCAGTTACACCGCTTTCTTACAGTGATTAAATTTTTCAAGTTTCCCACATTTCAGATGAGAAGTATAAGTTAGCCTTCTTCTTTTGCTCTTAGTAGTCTGGGGGCTGAAAATTTGTTAAGGAAATATCTGGGTTGATACTTTGGATGCTACTAAAATCTTGTCATTTTTACTTTTAATGACAATTATTAAATACTACAAGCCTGAAGAGTGAGAACAAATAAATTAGAACATTCTATAAATAACTAAAGTATTAATAAACATCTCCCTGATAGTTTGGGCAGAAAATTATCTTAATCTACTATTAGGGAGATGACATGAAAAATTATTTAATCACAAGGTATGCAATGTTTATCACTAAAATCAATCCAGAGGTAATGTAATAACCGAATATTCTATTGTGATTTTAAAGTCATTATCCAAATTGGCTGCTGAAAAGAGACTGAATATTCTACGAGCTGTGGAACCATTAATAATATGTTGGTCTCACTAAAAGTTAGCTAGAAGAGTTTTCACCCAAAATTACAAGGATAATTCAAAAATCACAGAGGACCAAAAACAAAACTCAAAATGGCAGTCATGAAATTCATCAACTGCTCTAATAGCAGCTTACATTTGTATGGTGACTTAAACTTTGAAATATGATTTCACACATGTTTTCTTAATAATCTTTTGAAGCAACTGGATATGTACTGTTATTCCTGTTTTTCATACTGAGACTTAGGGAAATTATGTAACATGTAATGTCAGATCTTTAATTCAGTTTTCCTGTTTTCAGAGTTGATGTTATTTCTTCTGTCACTCTGTGGGTCATAGATATTAATATTCGTATATAATAGTCATTGGAAATCATCTAAAGTTTCTGGAATAGCTCAAATTTTCATGTATGCATTTTGTGTGCACGTGCAATTGTGTGAGAGAGAGACAGAAAGAAGGGAGCCTCATGTTATCTTTAGGCACTAGTGATGCAAATAAGACATGTATCTTGGTATTCATGTCTTTGTGTGTTCTTCCTCCTTATATCTGTGCTAGACCTGTGAAAACTTTAGCCAAAATAACACAGTAGAATGACTGCTGTACCAGTCCTAGACATAATCCTTCAGGAGGTCTGGCATCTTCTGCTTTGTGCTCTCAAGAGTCTGGGATATCATGTAAAAAGTTGGATTTTCCTGTGGGAAAAGCCACCTGCATGAAGACATCATGTGGAGAGGCTATTTGGAAAGAGACTTGGACATGGAAAGAGTGAGAAATCCAGTCATCCTAGAGTTCTGGGTGCTGAATTCAGCCAATCTGTCTGCTAAAGTCAGTCACCCTAGTGACCACAGAAGACTCTAACAAAAGAAAACCTAGGCTGGGCATATCCCAGGCCACAGAATTATGAAGAAAATACAATAAATATTATTTGAAACTTAAGTTTTGCATAGTTTGCTACACAATAGATAACCAAATTAAATACCAAAGTGATGAACTTCAGGTTTCATTCTCTTTCCAAATGCATGCTTATTGAATGAATGAGCATTCCTCAAAACTGATTCTCAGATTCCAAAGATAGTTCCATGAATTTGCATTGGATATTTTCCATCATCAATGGGGAAAATAGACTGTAATGAAAAAAAAGTCATGAAATTGACTTATTTATTATTAGAGCTATAATGCTGCTAATTGTTTGAACGAAAGACTCAGGCATAGCATGTTGCCTAGATATGAAATGACATTCCATAAACTTGCAATTTTATTTCTCATCCATGAATGCATTTCCATCCTGTGAGAACTGCTATGTATCTGACTCTTTCAACTCTAAGAACGTTATTGGGAAAAGCTTGTCCCAATTTGGTCATGAAATCACAGGTTTGTAAATTAGCAAATTTTCAGCCTTCTGTTCATTAATGAAATCAATGAGACTTTTGAAAGACTGAGAAAAATTGTCAAAATATGAGATGAAAATAATGAGATGAATGGGGCTTTCGGATCTCCAGGTTAAATGTAAGAGAGGCCTAGAACATTGGGTATCCTTTATACACCCCCAAACAGATTAGTCATATCACCCATATCAACTGCTCTGCCTCTAGGTCTTTGTAATTTCTGGGTACTTGCAAAATGCTTTTTGGGGTCATAATTTGGCTTTTCTGTTTCTTCAGATTACTGAGATATCTGAAAGACTTGTTACAAAATAAGCTGGTGAGAAGAGAAAAAAATGAGTAATGATTAGAAGGAACAAGATTCACCACATTTGTCTAAACTATGTAATGTGTATTTGATAGTTATACTTTTCTATCATATACTTTAGATAAGCTTGACATTTCCTATAAAAATTTTGATTTGTTATTCTTTATAATGAGAAGTCTGACTCCAATATGATTCTAGTTTCTTGCTAAGCAGCTGCAAGGACTAAGTTATGTCAACTTGCTAGGCCAGGGTGTCTAGATATTTGGTCAACATTACTTTCAATGTTTCTGTAAAGGTGTTTTTTGGAATGAAATTAGCATCAAATTTTGAGCAAGGAGGATTCTCTTACTAGTATAAGTGGCCTTAATCAATATAGTTGAAGGCTTATAAAAGCAGATTTTCCTCCCTCAAAAAAGAAGAAATTTTGTCAGCTGAGGGCTGACAAATTGCGATTCTACTCTGACACTCCAAGATGTTGAATTATCCTGTGGATTATGGCTCTTGAAATAAAAGAATGAATGGATGAAAGATTGAGTGAATAGGCAAATAAACAAATGAACTAACAAACACAAACACATTTTGTTCTATTTCTCTGGAGAAATGTGATCTGTACAGACTTTATTTTTCTTTCAGAAAGCTTCTAACCCCATTTCCCTCCAACTTGGCATTCCAAATTCTACTATGATTATTCAATGGAAGGTGACTTTTTCCTTTCTAGCCAAAATGTATGTCTCTCTTCAACTCAGGAAGCTTTTCTCCACGAATGATTTGTTCTGTGTTCCTTTTCTCTCTTGTTCCTTTCTCTCCTATGCCTTCTCAACTCTTGGCAGTGTTGATGTTTTAAGTGTTGTAAATCTTAAGATATTTATATCACTGCCATTTTTTATTCATTCTGGAGAAATTCTTTTATTGACTCATGGTCTTCAGCCATATATGCATTCATTTTATTATTAGGGCATCAATACAATTTTTAATTTAGTAATCCTACTTTGAAATTTGAAAAACTACTTTGAATTCAGTCTCTGCCACCTAACAACCTCTCTGCCCTTTGGCAAGTTATTAACCTCTCTGTGCCTTAGTTTCCTTTTCTATAAAGTAGGGTTCAGACCAGTACCTAGTCTATCAGATATTTGGAAGAATAGAGTAAGACATGGAAAAGGCTTTACATGAGTGTTCAATAATCATTAACTTTCAGGGAGTTTTTAATTTTTATGTGTGAAATACCCTGAAGTCTCTTTGAAAATATCAATTAAATTCTTTCAAATTTTATATTCTTCTCCTTTATTAAATCTGTTACCTTTGAATTTTTCACTCTTGTTTTTAGCTTGGTTCACTTTTATATGTCTGTTTTCTTCAGACATTTGTGATCCTCAATTTTCTTTTTATGCTTAGAAAGAAGATTTAAAATGATTACTATTGGTAAGGAACACAACATTATGATTTTAATGGACCTTCATTTGTAATACAACAGCAAAGGAAAAAATACCCATATCAAATATACCCAACTATGACATTTTAAAGAAAGGAAGGGTTAATTTACATATATGTAAGCTTAATGTAAATAGAATCATAGTTTATGAAATAGAAGTACCTGGTTGGGGGAGGGGAGTGGTAAAAAGCCTGTACTAGTATAAAATCTAGCCCTTGCAGCAATTTGATCTCACCCTCTAATGACTTGTCAGAATTCTTCTCAGGGAAGTTGATGTTCTTAAGAAACTGGCAAGGGTCAAAGAAAAGTGATATATATATATATATATATATATATATATATATATATATATATATATGTTTCACATCTTTGTGTTTCCTGGGGATCACCCACCACCTTCCCTCCCTGACCACTCCCTCCCATCTCCCCCCACCCCAAGTTGTGTTCTTTAGTTTGGTTGATAGCTTGTCTGGACTTTTCCTCCTGGTCTATTGTTTGTTTTTCCTATTATCAATATATTAGTGAAACCATTTGGTTTTTGTCTTTCTTTCTGACTTGTCTCTGCTAATATAATTTCTTCTAGGTATATCCATGTTATCATAAATTCATCAAATTTGTCATTTTTAATTGAAAACCCCATGCCTTTAAAGAGTTTAGGGTTTAGTTTGGGGGAAACAGTAGCATGTGAGACTCTTAACCATTCTCACAGTCAGCCTCATAGTGTGAAGATGAAATCATTATCTCTTTATTTTAGAAAAATTGGTTGAAATAAAATACATACATTGTCTTTATCTCATTTTGTATGCCAATTTACAGCAAGATTTCCTAGTCCCCACCTTATTTTACTCACCAGAAATGCCTACAATCTTGACATATATCAACTACTCTTAAGCATGGTAGATTGAACTGTGACTGACAGTGAAAAATGAAAGTAAAATTTCACAGATATTTTCCTAACAAAATAATCCTAAAAGATAAGTGGAACTTAATTACTATTATTAATTTTCTGATGAGTAAGCTGATTGAGAGATGCCTACACAGTAGATTTAAGATAAAAGAGGTAATGCACGCATAGATAATAGATTGTTTACTTTGAGCAAAAATTCCTTACCCTACTTCCCATCTTTGAGAGGGTGCCAAAAAATACACAGAAACTGCCAACTCAAAGTAGAAAAAGTATAACAGGACTAATATGGAAGAAGCCTCTGAATTTCCAGTGTTGAAATACTTTTTGTTTTCTGAAATGAAAAATAATATTAACCTTACCATGTCTGGTTTATTTTCATTATCTTGTATGCACATATGTGTATATTCATCTGTGTATATGTACATACATGTTATCATCTTAATGTCCTATATTTTGTAGAAAGGAGAGAGAGCATGGGCACTTGTCTATTTTCAGCTACTCTACATTGACTTACTGAGAAGCTTTCAGTACCATGTTGAATAAAGTTAGAACAAACTGCACTGTTTTCTGGACTCTTAACTGGTTTAGTAACTGCTTACATTGTAGAGCAGATAACTTTTCCCATCTTTTCACACTCGAAGGTATTTGAATAGAATATATTTTCTAGAATGTCTAAAACATGAACTAAACTAATGGAAAATTTTCTTTGAAGTTCTGGACTCTAGTAAATATGTGTATCTTAGGTATATTTGGAGTAAATTGTGGATTATTGGAATTGAGTGTAATTGCTTTTTGATGGGAACTTAGCCTTATTAAAAATTACTTGACATTACTTCAGTGAGCAAGAAACAGGTTTGTTCTAAGTATGAGATTGCTGTAATTTGCCCCCTAATGATTCTGTGGATGCATATTAGAGATAAGACAATGTATACTCTGTATGTATTGAAGTTTTTCCCCCTCCTTCATCATGTGAGATTAAAGGAAAGATGCAGTTAATCTAATGATTAGCAGTATAATAAGCCTCCTCCATAGCACAAACCAGACATCTCTCATGCTTTGTCTAGCTATCTCTAATTTTCGTTTGATTTTCTACCACTCATAACTAAGATAGAGGGTTGCTTTGGCAGAAATTAAATGTGCAAAAATGTTTTACCATCTGCTGAAATATTCTTGGATGCTATTCCTCCAGAAACCCTCATTATTAAAAATATTTATTGGACATCAACAATATATTAAATTCTGTTCAAAACATGACTGCCTCACAGTTACCACTCAAACAAGAATGGAAAAGCAATATTTAGTACATGTGCAAATGGGCAAGAGTTAACTCCATCCTTGAATTTTGCTATTCGTGACACTGTTCTTCCCCTGCTAGAAAAAGGAAGCTAATTAAGCAAGAACTATATCTTATTTAAGATATATATATATATATATATATATATATAAAATCCTTACTATGAAAACTTGCATATAGAAGTCAAAAATATTGATGAATTGATGGAATTTTGAACCCGATTTCATCATCTAAGTTGCAAAGAGATAGTGACTAGATTTATTATTAACTTATTTGTTAATTTTTGCTTTTAATGACCAACATCTGATGTTCTTGCTAGATTTGAAAAATTGCTTACTCTAATAGTCAAAACACTAAATACTTGTTTTCCCAGACTCCTTTGCAGTTTGACTAATAACATGTTAGAAATCAATAATGGTAGGACTCAGATATAGTGGAGAAACTGATTTGTAGCAGTTTTGTTCGTCGTTCCAAGAATGGCCATGATAACAGAGTCAGTAGTGCAGGTGATAATGGCCAGTGTTCATGGGAGTTCAGAAATCCTCTTTTGAAACCTCACAGTCCTCATTCTTACTGACAAAGTACTTATCTTTTTGTTTGTTTTCCAAGCAAGATACTGTGACTTTTGACACAGTTTTTAGTGCCAACATACTTTGAATATATTTTTTTTTTCTTCTCTTTAAATCTAGCAGGGTATTTTTGTTGCTTCTATGTTGAGAAGCCTATTTAATACATTGGACTTTCAGTCTCTTCATGTGAGATGTTGAGTAAATAGCCTGTGGTTCATCTGCCAAAGGCCATTTTTGTTCCTACTCATTAGTCATTCTAAGTCTATATTCTTTTGTATTTTTAACTGTTTTACATGTGTCAAACTTTTCTTTCCTGCGATAGCATAAGATCCTTGAAAGCAGAGATAACACTATCTTTTTTAACATTATAGGCATGGTAGAGACCTTTAAAAAGAATACTTACTAAATAAGTATTTTACTGATTAATATCATCTAAATAACATTCAAAAAATAGTCATTAGCACATTGGGTATGAGATTAAATAAAAAGATAGATATCATGCTTTCTGGACCAGGGTAGAGAATACATGAGCTACTTGTAATTAAAATTCAGTATTACTAAGGGAATAAAAGATTTTACTGAGTTCAAACTGTTTTGAATTTAATTTAGTCATATCACTTTTTATACTATAAAATCTTAAAATGAAGACTGATTGTAGGTATAGACTTCAGACTAAACTTACATAAAATAAGAATGTAAGGGTGGTTTCTCAATGTGTTTGATTGACCTAATGCCACTGTTTGACATGCTCACCACTCTTCTTCATGCCCCCAATATATTCACATAACAAGGCCAAATGAAGTTGGTCTAGAATTGAGTGTCAAAGAAATTAAATAAAGGTGGGAATTAAAACTGGTCCAGCACTGTGGAAAGCTGTGTGGAGGACCTTCAAACTAATGAAAATGAAATTACCATTTGACCCAGCAATTGCTTTTCTGGGAAGTTACTGAAAGGAGATCAAAATACTTATACAAAGGGACTCCTGTCCTCGGATGTTTATTGTAATACTGTTTATAATTGCAAGATTGTTTCCATGGAACAAATGTCCCAAAACAGACAATCTAAATGTCCCAAAACAGACAAATGAATGAAAAATATGTGGTACATTTACACAATGGAATATTATTCATCAATTAAAAATGATAAGATAATGATAAGATGAATGGACCTAGAAGGAATCATATTAACAGAAATAAGTCAGAAAGAAAAAGAGAGAAACCAAATTGATTCACTTATATATGGAATATAGGGAAAACAAAACAAAGGCCAAAAAGTAAAGTCAAAACAATTTAACAACCAAATTAAAGCACACAGCTTGGGGGAGGATGGGTGGGAGCAGTCAGTAAGAGGAGGAACATGAAGGGCAACAATGATGGTCCATGCATGAGAAGGTAGTGGGAGAAACCTGGGGAATACAAAGATGTGAAATATACATATATATTATTTAATTAAAAAGAGATTGGAAGAAAGAATATGATGACAGAGAAAGTTTGAAACCACCTTGCTGTGGAAATGGACTTAGGGACTGTGTTGAATGTTCTAGGAAAAGGACTCTGTTAATCAGCTATGGGGTGGAGAACTGTCTGTGTTAAAAGTGGGGAAAACATT
Organism: Uropsilus gracilis; assembly: GCA_004024945.1. Lineage (NCBI taxonomy): Eukaryota > Metazoa > Chordata > Mammalia > Eulipotyphla > Talpidae > Uropsilus > Uropsilus gracilis. The sequence continues at coordinate 50,538 of PVHY01001985.1, forward strand.
ATTTACTTTTAAGTATTCAGAAGCTGATTCTACAGATGTCAGTCATATATTTATGACAAGTAGATCATTCTTCCATTTATGCATCTAACAATCATTTATTGAATACTTCTTGCCATCCATTGCTGTAGGCTCTGAAAATGAAACAAATATACAAGGGAGATAAATTCCTGGACTCAAGGAGCTTATATTCGAGTAAGACACTTAATAAGTCATCAAGAAAGCAAAAACATATTCTAGATATAAGTGCCATGAAGAAAAGTAATGTAGCATGCAAAAATAGAGAGTGGTGGAGGTTATTTTAGATAAGAGTTGTTAGAGCTACAGTTGAGAAGAGATGTGAATAAAGTGAGGAAGTAATCCAAGCAGATATCTATTGGAAGAATGCTCTTGGGGGCATGAAAATCCAAAGGCAAAGTGCCTGAAAATGACTGTACCTGATTTGATTGGGGGGGAGGGTACCACTTTATCTGATGCTGACTGGACCAGTGGAAGAATGATAGGTGATGGGATAGGAGTGTGTACTGGGCATTGTATTATTCTAGTCATCTCCATTTTAGTGGAGTTGCTGCCCTCTCTTTGAGAGTGCCATAGGTAGATCTTTTAGGGACACCTCAGGTATTGAGAATCCCCTAAGCCAAGGTCACACCCCTTCTCAATGTTGTGCACATCTAATAATTGCCAATGGAATGCTTAAAGCCAGCATCTAGTCTAACTTAGGGCAACTCTAAAAGGTCATTCTAAAAGCAGATTGCCATGAGGTTGGCCAACACTGTTGTTGAGTCTACATTGCTTTTCAACATCTTCCTCTGCCCATTCTGGCTTTGTTTCTGATCCTTTCTACATATGGTGATCCTCAGGGCACTTTCTAGTGAATATCCAACTGTCTGAACTCTATGTCAGATTTGGAATCAAACTTGGAAAAGAGATTTAGATGCAGATTTATGTATATGATTAAATGTGTATGGAAAGATTATTAGGTTCTATGCAGGAAAGTGACATGGTTGGATATATTTTAAAGGGGTTATTTGGTTACTGTACATAGAAGGGATGGCAGGAGGAAAAGCAAAAAAGTTGAGAAGGCATTGCAGTGATTCAGTCAAGATGTGATGGTGGTCAAGACTAGAGAAGCTTTGATAGAAATGATAAGAATTGAATGGGTTCAGGATATTTTCTGAAGATAAAACTAAAAGAATCAAAAATAACTCTTTAGCCCATCAAAGGGGCCATAAGTCTCAAAAATTAGCATCAGATAGAAAGTCAATTAAAATTAAGGCTAACTATTTTAGCTCAAGTGCTATTTAGAATGCACAACTGCACTAATAAAAATCAAGTAATTGACTGTATTCACAATCCAAATGGTTTGTTTATTGTCAACAAATATCACCAGGATAACTGCTGCAATGCCCAGTGAGTGCTAGTGAGCTATGTACTTTATATTAGGGGACAGCAAGGTACATCTCACTGTTTTCATGTGGCCCTCAGGCGAAAATTGGTCTTCACATTTTTAAATGGTTAAAAAAAAAACAAAGCAATATTTCATGACACATAAGAATTTTATGTAATTCAAATTTCAGCATTCATGTAGAGGTTTTATTGGCACAGTCACACACATTTGTTTACATATAGTCAATGACTACTTTTATTCTATAAGAATAGCATTGAGAATAATTGTGATAGAGACCATATGGTTCACAGGGCCTAAGCTACTTACTGTCTGGCTCTTACAGAAAAAAAAAATGTGCCAACCTCTTGTACTGAAAGAATACAGCCAAGATCACCTGTGGAATAACCAGTAAACGCTGGTGGGGTCAGTGACCAGCTCATTTACCCTAACATTGTTCCTGCTTCCTATCAGTATGATAGGCAATAATTTAGGGTCAATTTGTTCAGGTTTGTTTGAAGGACCTATTGAGTTTTGGCTTTTTCATTGACTTCTTTTGCTCATTTCAAGGTATATTGTGATATCTTGAGTACTAGGTGTTTCTTCTTATAAAACACTGACATGAAACCTCTCTCACTGAACTTGTAGCTTTCAATTAAGTATACCCACTATGCAACTTGCAGTAAAAAATGAAAACAAACAACACATATTTCAGTGCCTTTCTCCACAGTTGTCTATGCCATATAATCTAATGTCTCCTTGATGTAGACCCCTTTTTCTGTCTTTCATTTTCCCCTTAACAAACAATTTAAATTTGATGTTGAAACTTGATTTTCTGGAAATCTACCCAAAGGAGACCTCAATGTGGGTACAAAAGGACTCCTGTGCTTGGATGTTTATTGCAGCACTATTTATAATTGCAAGGACATGGAAACAACCCAAATGCCCTATAACAGATGAGTGGATGAAAAAGATGTTGTATATATACACAATGGAGTATTACTCATCAATTAAAAATGACAAATTTGATGAATTTATAGACACCTGGATGTACCTAGAAGAAATCATTCTAGCAGAAATAAGCCAGATAGAAAGGGACAGAAACCAAATGGTTTCAATAATATATGGTCAACCAAATGAAACTACACAAGGGGAGAGAGGGAACCAGCTGGAGCGGGCGGGGAGGGGAGGTGATGATGATGGGTGACCCCCAGGGACTGAAATGATGTAAAAAACAATAATAATAATAAAGCAGATACTGGTTAAAAAAAAAGAAACTTGATTTTCCAAGTATATCCACACACTTCAGTACCTCCTGGTGGCACAGGGGAATCAAGGCACCATCAAGATGTGACGAAATTCTCCTAGATACCTATTGTTAAGTTTTCCATCTGATGCCTCTGGAGAGCTAGAGCTTGCCTAATGTTGTCAAATGTGCTCTTGTTTAACTCAGAGTGGCAGGGTGTGTTGGGAGGTGGGTGTGGGGGGAAGAACATGCCTAGGTCAGGGTAGAGAGTGACTGACTTTGTGTAATCTTCCGGTGAATAGGGGACACATAAGATACTTTGCTGCTGGGTTATTCATTCAATCTTGGAGTCTCAAGAGATTTTCTTTTTCTTTTTTTTTTAACCACCATTTAGACACGACCTTTAGTTGTTTCTTTAGCAACTTCCAAAACGTATAGCTATGCTTATTGTGGAGGAATGGAGTCAAAGGGGTCTATGGAATCTCATTTGACCTCATTTTTAAAACAAGCAAAGTACTGGAAATTTTAGGGTTCTGATAATGTAGGTAATAGGTAGTTGGTGTTTTCATTGTCTTACTATATATTCAGAACAACAATACATAGCAGTCAGTTATGATTTCAGTCTTTAACATGTAAAAGCTCTACTATTTTTCACATATCCAAGTAGATCAACATTATCCTTCTTTAATTTGTGGGTAAGGGTTAAATAGGTGGGAAGGCACAGGATGTTTAGCCCTTACATTGTGCACTACTTGTAAATCAGGATTCAAGCCCTCTTTATAATTTCTTCTAGGAACTAAATGATTGGCTGTGGCAAGATCAAACCAGTATGCCCTTATTGTCGTCATCAATAGGCACATCCTTCCCTGTGTTTTATAACTGATATTGAACATCAAGCTGGCACAGACTTTTGAAAAAGATTCCTATTCACCTGTCAGAGATTTTGCAAGTATTACATGTTCTATTTGTTGCAACAGCATGGAATTTATCTTTCTAAGAAAGAATTCTGTTGGGATAATTTAAGAAGAGTTAATACACTCAATTTTTCATTTCCATCCATTTCTTGAGAGAGAGAAGACTAAAGAATCCATAATGGACATCAGGGACTTTTAACTTCTACAGTAGAATTTGTCTAAGAGTCTCTTAAATGCTTATAAAATATTGGTGTTATTTTGTTCATTTTACAGATGATGGAATGCCATCTCAATAAAGGTAAATGACTTATCTTACCCCTTGGCCTAATAAGAGCCAAGGAAATTCACCCAACTTTGCATCCTAGTCATGACTCAAAAGTTCTTGCTACTTACTTAATGTTGTTAAATTTTTAGTAAGTCCCATGCTTTGTGTTAAACTATGAGAAAACAGTGACTACTTAAACACTGTCACTACCCTCTAGGAATCAACAATCTTATGAGAATTATGGACTTTTTGTTGTAATTTTTTTTCAATTTTCTTCTAGTCTAGCCTCTTGTTTTGTCCAGCTAGTATGGATTAAAGCTCTATCTCTACATATATTGAACATTGGCCTTAACTAAGAAACAGTTTATGATAAATGTAAAAATTCTATGAAATTGCTCTTTAGTGAAAAGTTACCTGTACACAGACACATGCTACAAATTTGATGGCCAACAAGGAATATGACCCATTTCTCAGATTATGCCTATCAGATATTTTCATTGTCCTTTATGCCTGATGTCTTAAAGATGATAATGCTGATTATAATTTCGTCCAAAAAATCAGTCTTACAAGATTTCCTAAATAAAGGACATAAACATAGTGACTATTTTAAGTGGCAGTTTAATAGGGAGGATTTACAGCAAATTGAATATCTTCAACTTACAAAATGGAAATTCTATTTATATTAAGAAAAAAACCATGTATGGAGCCAGAAGGAATCATCTTAACAGAAATAAGTCAAAAAGAAAAACTGAGATCACTCATGGGTGATAAGGTGATGGGAGAACTTCAGGGAAGACAATGATATATACATATATATGCAGATATATATGTGCAATCAATAAAAAAATAAAAACAAACATCTCTTTAATTCTGAATCATATTACTCTTAACCCTACTATGGTATTTCTCTCTTCAAATTTCATCTAATTGTGGCAGCAGGTAGAGAAGGAACACTCCATCTGTAAATTCTTTGCAGTTAGAAACATCTGGTTGGAAACCCAGCTCTGGCATTTAGCTTTTCTGTGGTCTAAGGCAAATTAACATTAAATTCATTGAGCTCTAGTGCTTTCATTGAGGAACTGATAGTGGCATCCTTATTTTGCAGCTTACACAGTTAAATGTTGCAGAATACTGAACATAATAGGTCCCCCAAAATGCTAGTTCGTTCTTCTTTTCTTTTCCAAGATTATGTTTGATTAAAAGCATTTATACTCAGTTCTTACAAGTAAACGTTTAGTTTCACATAGGAGACTGAATTCCTAATCCCTTGCTTTCTCAATGATGTCACAATAACCTGTTGCAATGTTAACTTGTTTTGTCTTCTGCTTGCTGTGAAAGCTATGTGAGATGTTCTAACTTCAACCCTAAACGAAAATATTTGGTCCACATTTTAGTTTCTGAATTCTTAGCTCTTTGCCTATGGAATTGTCACTACTTGTGTACTTCAGAGCTAAAGATGATAGTGTTTGAGGCACTGAGAAAATCTCCTGCATTGCAATCAATCCTTGTCGCCAATTGTCAGGGCAAGCATCAGGCTCACCAATCTGCACAGAATCTTTATTGGTTCTAACAGTTACCTCTCTCTCTCCCTCCCCCCTCCCACTCTCCCTCTCTTCCTCTCTCTCCATCTTTCTCCCTTTCCCTGTCTCTCTCATGTTTGTGCTTGCTAGTGCTCTTTTTATTGCCTCTCTCCTAGGCTCAGGTGTACAGACTTACACATGCACACACCTGCTGGATTGTATAATTATGGGGACAATGAAATATCCCAGGTTCTTGGTATACTGGCTAATGAAGGAAAAACCTGATCAACTCACTGTATACATCCCCCCCCAGATTTTTGTTGTATAATCTCCAGACTCTTAGGAAAAACTTCCCAAAGACCAAAGACTTTATTTGAGGTAAAAATTTTCCCATAAGGTGTCCCATGTATTGGGGAGAACCATCATTCTTTCCCCCAGAAATCTCCAAAAGATGACCAAAGGACAGATGGCCAAGAGACATGAGTTTACACACATCTTTGAGCTACTTCAGACCTGCATAATAATCATCAGTCAAGAATACAAGGCCTTGTTGGAATATACTAGACCATTTAAGAACCTATGTCAGCCAAGGTAAAGAAGCCCATACTCTGGAAACAAGCAACCATTGAATCTTAGTGACTTTAAATAAGGTGTATTAATTACTCAAAGCTTTCATGTTTCACTGGGGTTTCTACTCCACACAGCTGGTATCCACATTCTGGGATCGAAGATGAAGGAATACATAGACTCTGAAAACATTGCAAAGCTTGCAGTGAATCCCAGAGCTTCTGTCTAGAGAGAAACCTGTTATTTCAGCTCACATTTCACTGGTCAAGGTAAGTCATGAGGTTGCACCTAAATTTGCATAGATACAAATAGATTTTTCCCATTTACTTAGAAGGAGAGAGGATACAACATTGTAAACAATTCTGATGTCTTTAAATGTTTGCTTTTCTGATCATGAATGTTCCATATTTCTTCTTTCGCTTATGCAGAAAATATTCATACTTATCTCAATGCATGCAATTCAAAAATACCCTTCAGCCTTGATATCAAGCTTGATATCAAGCTCAAAGTCCAACATCTCTGGGTGGCATATGATAGTCTGTAGGAGTGATATACAATGATGACTGCACCAGGTTTGGAAGTAAATTCTCTTCATCCAGAGAATTATGGGCTAAAATTTAAAAGTATCTCCACATATACAATATATATTTTAGGATAGGCATTTAGGATAGGCATCCCCCCACCTGAGTAGGTTCTTTATTGGTTCTAGAAGTCAAATAAGAATGTCAGAGCCCTTGGTGGATTTTACAGACTTTAATGCTTTCTCAGAGATCCAGGTACACAAACACAGGAAGCAAAGAGGTTGGGCCAATTGTATGGCAAGCAGGCAAGCCCCGGCTCAGTTCCTCAAGAATCTTTATTCTCTTATGCTGGGCTCTCTCTTGCATTATCCCATTTTCTTCAATTCTCTCCTCTTTGTGCTTCCCTGTGTTCTCTCCCAGTGTGCCATCATCTTTTTATCCTCGTCTCCCCATTCCAGGTGTACTCACTCACACATACACACACCCATTGAACCAGGTGTGTACAATCCTGGGGAGGGTAAAATACCACAAGTGCTGGTCATAGACGCTAATGGTGCAAAGGTAAAAAGCCTGATAATTCATTGCCCCTATAACATGATAGAACAGAGGAAGGCCAATGGCAATAACACTCTGATTTTGAAATTGGAAAAATAGAAAATGTTGGTCTACAGAGATTTTTATGTTAGATAGTGGGAGAACTGTCGATATACTTTATTATTCAGTGCCAATTATGCTTCTTAGCCCTTTGTCAGCCTTCTTGGCCTCATAAGAAAAAGCAAGGGAGAATGTGCTCTCTTGGGGGGCTGAGTAGCTTTCCTAATTCACTTTTTTCTCAGTCGTGTAAATCTGTCACAGATATACTGTTACCCAAGAGCACTCTCCAAATTTAGTTCTTTATTTAAGTTCAGTTTTCTAATTGTCCCAGCAGTCACACAAACACTTCTTTTGTAGATATTGCGCTTTTGGCTTTAATGAGGAGAACCTGAGAATGTACTCTTTGGTGAAACTGCTGTTTCTTATAAGTCTGTGATGACCAGGAGGAGCGTTAATGATGAATTACCCATCAAAGGAAAAATCACAGTGGCTTAACTGTGAAAATCTGACAAGTGGAGATTTTCAAATTCTATTAATTTTTTTTATATATTTCAGGTGTATATTTCAACATCTCTATTACCATCAAAAGTGTAGTTTTTATCCACCACCATTCAATTGACTCTCTTTATCTGTTTCTCCCATTCCAACTGCTTTCCAGCTGCTAACCACCTCTGTTATCAGAATCAAAGGATTTGTTTTTGTTTTGCCTGATTTGCTTTGTTTATCTTCTATACATGAATGAGATCATACAGTACTTATTTTTCTCCATTTAACTGACTTAACTTAGCATAATCCGCTCAAGGTCATTGATATTGTTTTAAATGGCAAGATTATATCTTTTTTTTAAATAGTTGAACAGTATCTCAGCATTGCATTGTATAAATATATCATAGTTTATCTGCAATGGGTTTTTGGTTGTTACCATATCTTCACTATTGTGAATAGTGTTACGGTGAACTAGGAGTGAAATATATTTTTTCAATTAGTGTTCTCATGTTCTATGGATAAATACCTAGAAGTGTGAAATGTGGTGATTCTATTCTTTATTCTTTGAGAAATCTCTATATTGCTTTCTGTAGTGTCTGCACCAATTTACAATCCTACCACACCAATGTACAACTCCACTACACTAATTTATAATCCCACTACACCAATTTTAAGACCCAATTAAAAATATGCCACCCAAAATATGTTTTATATCAAAAAGTTGATTTAATGGAAGTGGTCCTGAAGGCTTGATGGAATTTACTTTTGAAAAGGCATTTACATGTCTCTGGGAAGGCCTAAATCTCATCTTTTTTCTCCATGGAAAAGGTAGAACTTCTATCTGCATACACTTGCTAACTGTTTTTTCCTTAATAAACTCTCTAGCTGACATTCTCCTTTCTTCCTTCCAACCTCCCTTGTCTTAGCTAAGTTATTTAAGATGGCATCTGAAACCACGTGCAAATTTCTCAGTCATACTGAGAACTTTCTAATTAAACTTCTTTTTAACTTTTCCCCTTATCTGTCTGATGCTTGTTTATTTGTTGGCACTAGAAGTACAGGGTGATTTTGTATGTACTTCAACATGACCAAACAGTGTGCAAAGGTTTCTTTGTCTCTACAACCTTGCCAACAATTACATTGTTTTTTTGTCTTTTGATTTTTGATTTTTGTCTTTTGCCTCTCCAGCAAGTGTGAGGTGGTAGTGCCAATCATATTAAAAGTCACAATCTCTGGCAACAGAATCCCCAAGTTTGGAATCACAAATCTTTGAAATTCTGAAAGTCTAAAATTCCACAAGTCAAAATCCCCAGGACCTCAAACCTAAAAGATAAAAATCTTGGATGTGGAGAATCTCGAAAACTAACATTCTTGTAGGGTAAGGGGGAAAGAGTGAAAGGAAGGAGGGAGGGCAACCTGTGAAGTATAGGATGCTGCAGTTACTCCAATACTCTGCAGAGATTATTTCTGAGCTGATACTATCTTAAGGATCTTCTTGTCTTTCCTTCATTTCTTTTGATTAGATTTTTCTCAGTGCCACCACATGAGAGATCTATGATGTAATTCTACCATTGCAGAGAAACAGCTGTATTTCAGTGACCCAATAGCTGAAATAGGATTGTCCAGTGACTTCTCACTGTTTCTGTAATGACCAAGCAATCACCAGACCTGTGAGTTGATGGTGCTTTTAGGCTGCTTACAACATCTGTAGAACACCAGCATCCTGAAAGTACAAAAACAAAGCAAATGAAAATATTCTCAGATGTCTCTAAAAGAGCACACCCTCTTCAAAGGGTCAAGAAACTTCATGGTAAGTATTAGAGAGGGGGTCCTTCGTGAACATACCCTTTTCCAAAGGTCAAAAAATGTTTCTGGAAACATTTGAGTCATCTCCGGTATTCTCTTTTCAGGATTTTAACATTGGAGTTTGTGAGCTTTGGAATTTTCGACTTGAGGTTTTGACCTTGGGATTGTCTTTCACGATTATGACCCCAAAATGAGGTGGTATCTCATTGCTGTTTTGATTTTCATCTCCCCAATGATAAACAATATCAACATCTTTATGTACCTGTTGGTTATTTAAGTCTTCTTTGTTAAAATTATCTATCTATCTATCTATCTATCTATCTATCTATCTATCTATCTATCTATCTATCTATCTATCTATCTATCTATCTATCTATCTATCAATCATCTATCTATCTCCTCTACTCAATTTTGAATCTGATTGTTTTTGTTGTTGTTGAGTTGTATAAGTTGTTTTTATATTTTGGAGATTAATCCTTTGTCAGATATGTAACTTACAAATATTTTCTTCATTCAGTACATTGTCTTTTCATTATCACCAGAGTTTCTTTCACTAGATGGAAGCTTTATACTTTTACATAGTTCTATTTGTTTCGTATTTCCTTTTTTTTCATTGTTATTGGAGATAAATCAAGTGGAGCCATTTTACAATGGAGTCAGGTCAACAATTAGAGTCACACCACATTACCTATCTTATCGGATCAGGGGGAAAAAGCACATTTGAACTGGGCTAAAGACCTGTGGGCTGAGTCAAAAGTAATTCTTTTAAAAAGTCATCAAGCAAACAATTGTTTGAGCAGCAATCTTTACCCTGAAGACTAATGATTATGAACTTATTGCCAAAGGATAAAATCAGTAACCAATTATGTATAGTCAAGAATTATTTAAGCAAGTTAGCATTAATTAATTCCTTTCAAAACCTCTTATCTTTTTTGTTTCCCATAAAATATCCAATTTTTCCCCTCCTTGGGATGCTAATTTGGGTGTCTAGCCAAATCTATATTCCCCCTCTATTGTAATTGCCCCCTGAGTTTTGAGAATGACATAATAAATTAATGTGTGCTTTTCCCTTGTGCTATGGATCCATGAGGGTCACCTGAGAGCTCTGCTCTGTGTCTCCTGACTTTGGCACTAAGGCTGGAAGGCAAAAATAAGCATGGTGATCACAGAATGGCACATAGTGCTTTTTTATTAAAGCTATATACGCTCATATTTCACTAGTCAATGTTAGTCAAATGAACATAACTAACTTCAAATGAGAAGAAAATAAGTCCAGTGAAGTACACTGGAAGGAAAGTGATCTAGAATATTTGTGAAGAGCATTAATATCTTTTGGAAACCTCCTAAACTTATGACAGGATATTAAAATATGACTAAGATGACTAAGATGACATTTCTACCAGCTGAATTAAAATTTTTGAGACAGATAATCTGATATAAAGGCGTAACTATAGTAGGATAATATGTTAATATTAACTGATATATTTTTCATTCTTTGTAAGTATATTTGTTCCATGATTAGTCTCACTTAGTCTTGTTGGGCACCTAGGAATTACTGAATTAAAGAAAGCTACACCATAACAGAATAAGTGAGGATTGGTGGGTGAACTTGAGATAGATGTTTAAAACTCCTAGAAGAAACAGCAAGTTTTAAAAGAATGGACTTGAGTCTCAACAACTTGCTATTTGAGTACTGAAAATGAGTATTTGTTTTATAAACAGTGGAGTGGTGACAGTTCTTTTACCTTAGACTTGTTGAAGATTCTATTGCTACGAAAATAAAGGGAAGAAAGAAAGAAGATGGAAATTGGAGAGGTCTGATTTTAGGCCTCTTCCACAGATTTTCATTATCTTTTATAATTTTTTTTAACTTGACCAGTTTACAAAGGTAAATTAAGCATGGTTCTTTTCCCATAGAGTTCAAAACCTTAAGGAAGGGAATAGATAGGTAAAGAAATAATTATAAAATATTTTGCTAAAGTTCAAATATAGTGAGTATAATCATTATGGGAGAAGAAGAGAACAATTTGTAGGGATTGGGGTGCAGAAGCAAGCTTGTACTTATACTCCAAAACTCCTGGTTTTTATTTATTTGTTTGTTTTTAACAAATCAGCCCTTCCTTACCAAAAAGGCATAAAATCCTTCTTTTAGAACTTTGTCAACTCAGCCACTGCTACTGCCTTAAAGCAGAGGAAGGTTTGCTTTGAAATGAGTGAGTCTTAAATATTAGAACTGAAGCATAGAACAAGAGAGGAGGAGGGGAGTAAAATAGGGGAGTGCTGGATATAAGAGATGTTGGTTCATGGGTGATGAACCAACAAGATGTTGGTTCATGGGTGATGGGGTGGTGGGAGAACCTCAGGGTAGACAACAATGTAATATACATATATATACACATTGTTTTATATATATATATATACACACACAAAATAAATAAAATAAAAATTAAAAAGAATATAAAAAGGCAAAAATAATTTAAATGTTGAGTTGAGTGAAAAATGTTAAAATATGAGGAATATATAACATATTGAAATATAAAAAGTGAATTTGTGGGGCACTAATTTTGAAATTCATTTAAAATTTTAGATTCATTATATGACAGACTAGAGATTAAAGAAGATTACTGATCCTACTGAAGCAGAATTAAATAAAATATGCATAACCACCTGATTAAACCAGTGGAACTCAACAGACATGCTAGTAAACTATAGATGGATATATATGTAAATTTAAGTTATAATATTTAAAAGATAAAGAATAATATATGAAAAAAAAAAAACTTTATGGCCCCTCACCTGGGACCTCAGAGGGGCCTAAGTGATAGGCTCATGTTGTTATACAGTGTAATATAATTTATAAAAGCTAATATTTCAAAGGCAATTGGTAAAGATCACTATATCCTCTTTATTTCCAACTTTCCCTTTAATAATTTGGAAATTTTTCCTAAAGTAATGTGGTGCTAGAAAAGTGGCTCTGTAATGGATTGGCCATAAAGAGGTTGACCTATATTAGTTCCCTGGGCTATTGCAACAAATTATCAAAAACTTGATGGCAGAAATAGAAATTTATTTGCTCATGGTTCTGAAGGCCGGAAGTCCAAAATCAAGGTGTTAGGACTTCTTCAAGAAGCTGTGGGAGAGAACTATTCTTTGCCTCTTTGATCTTCTGGTGAATATCAGAAGGAATATGAGGCCCAAAACTTAGGAAAATGTATTACAGATATGTCAGGTAATTAGTTTATAACAAAATAATATTCAATTTTTAGGCATTGTTGTGATATTTTCCAGGTTTTTAAAAATGTATAATTTGTTGTATTTGCTTTTTCTAAATACAAATTAATTTTATAGTTGATTTTCTATTCATGAATGTGCACTTATTGCCTAAAGTGATGCTCATAACTGTGTTTTAGGTCCTTTAAAACCTAGTCTGTTTCCTTACTGGGAGACCATCCTCAAACTGCTCTGTGATTCAGGATGGTTCTGCAGTGAGTGAGGGGGCAGCTTCTTGCATACATAAAGGTAAACTGTCCCCAGAGTCGGAAGTCCTCAACATTCACAAATAGTCACCCTTAATCTCAGTTTGGCAAAACTGGTGTGAATATACTGTAAAATATTCTAGAAAGACCTCTCTTGCCTCTAGCAAACAAGAGAGCAAAGCCACCTGCATAGATTTGCAGTCTGTGAAACACCTATGCAAAATCTGCTGCCTGAGGTGTATGCCAGTATTTTCACCCCCCACCAAAGGCCAAGGATAAAGAAGATTTAAATAATGGGCACCCAGCCTTTGCATCTCCACAATGATTTTTTACAAAGGGAACAGTTAAATCCCAACATCACCTTCCTCTGAACATAGATAGCACCAACATATCTTTAGGTCAAAACAACTTAGAACCAGATGTCCCCCTGTCAAGAATAATTGAATTTTTAATGTCAATGATTTACTGTTCCTACCTACTTAAACTAAATACAAACGTGTTATTTTTGGAACAGTTGTCACGAGCAAAATCTCTCAGACAATTTGGAATCCTGTCTAATAAGCTCTGTGGCCAGCCAGCATTGACACTTCTATTCCCAGTTAACACCAGCAATACAAATCATGTGTTCTCCAACTTCTTGTATGGGGCTTCAGCCTGAACATAGCACTGCTCTAAAATTTGGATTGAGAAAAATATTTTTGGTTGACTGATTGAATAAGTGACTGTGATACAGCCATGTATTCTTTGTGAGACAGCTGAGATAAAAGAATTCATGAGCCAGTAATGAAATCAGGTAAAAAGAAAATAAGACTTTTTGCCTTAAACTTGAACACCTATGCCTGCTTCTCCCTAGAAAGCAGGCTCAAAACTGTTCATTAGCATTCTCACTGTTCACCTACTATAGGTATGCAAAAATCAGCTACTAGCTTCTCTCAGCCCTTCTTAGCTGTTCACCTACTATTGGTATGCAAACATCAGCTACCAGCTTCTCTCAGCTTTCTTCTTCTCTCTCAGGCCTAAAAAAGAAAATCTTAGAAACACAGTTTAAACTTTAAACTAGTTTGCCTCAATTTACCCTCTTTTAAACTCTGAGGGTTCTCTACACCACCCCAGCCTTTTCAACTCCAAAAATCCCAAGTCGAAGCAAGACTCTCAGAGTGCAGACTAATTTATTACTAAACAAAGTGATTTCCTAATTACTACAGAAGAAACATGTAAGTAAAACTCCGGTTACTTTAACATTGTCCAAAACCTTTTTCAACATTGTCCGAAGTCCTTTCCCAGATTGCCTAAAAATCCTCAGTCTCTCAGTCCTGATCATCTCACCAAAATCACCCAGTCATCTCCAGATGCTGGAAGACATCTTCCTTTGGTGCGTTCCTTTGGTGTGCTCCAGCTCCTCCATGCTGTCTTCTTGTCATCCTCCTCCAGGTAGTAGAAGAAACTTCATGGTACCGGACCCAGCAAAGTTCACTTTCTTTTCAGGCCTGTCTTTTGCATGGCCTCTTCCAGACACAAGTCAAACTCAGCAAAACAAATTCCAACACGGAGTTCAAATCTGCAAGCTCCTTAACTGCCTTTAGCACACATGCAGCTAGCCTGGGTCAGCCAAAGGCTGCAGGCCCCAGGCCTTGGTCACATGGCCAAGCTCACAGCTCACATTTTCATCCCACAAAATGGCAGAAACAAAACCTGAATCTGAATGTGAATTCCAATCCAATCCCCTCTCTTTGTTTCAAAACCCTTTATATACCCTTATTTCCCACCTTCCAGGAACAGCTCCTGACTTATTACATTACAAAGAAAAAAAACTCTTTTACTTCTTCCTTTCCCTTGTATCCTTCTGAAAGGAATTCTAATTAAGGCCATTCTTACATTTTAGCATATCTTTCTTGAAATCTGCAATCTTAAACAGGAGACAATGACGGGCGGGGGGGGGGGGGTAGCACCCCCTATCAGTAAGATGAGTTTGAACAGGTGGACTAAATCATGGACTGACAAGCCCTTTCCAAATAACTTGGCCCACCACACTGACCATGAGCTAGACAGAAAGCATTAGGTCCTCACTAATGATTAGCTTACAATTTCACGAAGGGGGAAGTCTGAGAGGTCCCACGCACAGCTGCAATGTAACCCATCTGCGCATGCTTGGGTTTAAACCAACCCAGAACAAGCTACCATGCTACACTCCTCCTCCAGGCCTCCTAAACTTACCCTTTAAGTATCTCCCAACTTCTTTCCAGGAGCTACTCAAATTCCCCTATCCACCACTGGTTCCTTCATACACAAAGTCTTTAATAAAGCCTTGTCTGGTTCAGCTGTGCCTGGTACTCTCCGCTGAATTCTCTCCCTAGAGAGCAAAAGAGCCAGTCTCTTGGGTGGGGACATGTAACATTTGCACAAGCTAATACCCTTCACTGGAACAAACGAGACCATTAGAGATGTGTGCGGACTTTTCCCTGTTAAACCTATTGTTCTTGATAATGTTTACATGGTGGCGCCTAAGGAAGTCTAAGTTGCCTTATGAAGGCCGTTTCTGTATTTATCGCAAGGATGCTATTGAAGAAGGCGTCTGTTTTGTTCCTATTTATGAGGACCTAAAGAAAACATTTCACTTTGGTTCTCCTGAGCATCAGGTTTGATTTTTATCTTATGGCCACTATAAATCGTGTATCTGGTTTTCTCTCTTATACACATGTTCTAATGAAACCACGCAGGCTTAGAAAATACATTTTGAATACTGATAACCCTAGCTCTCTCTCTTTTTTAACTATTTCATTTTTTTTTCTTTAGGCTGATTTTCTTATTTTTCTTAATTAATTTTTATCTTATATTATGAATATATATGTAAGTCAACCTAAAAAATGTCTGCAACAAGCTGGGAATACATAAATATATTAAAGCTATATTAAGTGATTGAAAAATAATAAGACACCTAAAACACATTTGCCTTCAAGGCATTATTAATCATACGATATTTCTGCACAGGCCTTTTGCCAACAAGTCAGAACCTCATTTAAGGAGAAAGGATTCAAGTTTCATTAATGAAACCTTAGACATTCTCAGCTGAGAAGAAAAGCAGTCTCATTTTCTTTGCTTTTCCTTTTTTCTTTTTCCCTTTTGCACTATGACTATTGTTCATTTAAGAGAACAAAGGTTCTCTGAGGCCTCCAGTTCTTTCTTATTCAAGTAGGTTTAGTCAAATTACACATGACAAAGATGACAAAGGCCTTCTTAATCTGCAGTGCTTTCTGCTCCTGGGAGAACTGGCCTTGTGTTCCCCTTTTCCTTTCCTGAGTCAGCACTTGGCACAAACTTTGAGGCCTCGGTGCAGACTGCTAGAAATAATAAGCTCTAAGAGAGGAAAACAACAGCTCATATTTTAAATTTTAAAAGAAGCCCTGCTCTTTAGAGGGCAGAACAATTGGGTTGTTAATACAGTTCAGAAAAGAAGGACTAGGGGGAAATTAAGGAAATTACCAAAAAACAAAAAAAAGCATTATTTTTAAAATTCTATTTAATTTAATTGTAACACTAAAATCAAGAGTGGGTAACATTCCTGAGACTAAAAGAGATACAAGCAAGATCTAGGTGAGGTTATTATACATACCTAGGGCAGAGTCCCCTTCTTATTTCCCAAAGAAAAGTTCTTTGCTGATTAAGTGGTATAAGCTGGATAAGTCTATATATTAATTCTGATAGTCTTCCTCTCCCTACTTTTCCAGCTGTGCTTAATGTAGTCAGTGGTTCTCACATTGATAATATTTTTAGGTTTTCTGACCAGGATATAATCTAGTGATTCTTTTCTTCCTTATTATTAAGAGGTTATTGTTAAACTATCTTGTCCCCTCAACATAATTAGTTGTTAACTAATTATCTAGATTCCTCTTAATTTATTTATGACTTGGTGTCCAACTGATTTTGAGTTCAGAGAGTTATAGTATATTTCAGTATTTATCAACCAACTTTCTATTCTACATCTCCCTGACTGACAAGTTCTTATGGTCATGACATTGTTACATGGCACCCGGGGAAACCCAAACCTGACTGCTCTTACTAGGTTCTGCCAACTGCCATATCAAAAGAAAACATACTCAAGTGCATATGATCTTCAATGGAAACAACTTTAATGCATTCTTTTTTTTTTTTTTGAGACTAGGTCTTGCTATTTTTGCCCATGGAACCACAGGCTCCCGTTGCCCAAGGTACCATGGACTCAAGCAATCCCCAGCCTCAGCTTCCCAGGTAGCTGGGATTACAGGCGCGCGCCACCACGCCCAGCTATTTTTTTTGGAACTAGGTCTCGCTACGGGCCCCAGGCAGGACTCGAACCGTGATCCTTAGCCCCGGTTGCTTCATAGGCTGAAGCTTACAGGCACGAGCCACCGTGCCCGGCCTCAAGAACTTTAATGCAATTAGTGTACAATAAAGAGAATGGAAGGGATAGAGTTACTTTCCAGTGAAGACCTAAAATTACCCACTCATTCAGGAGTAAATGCCCAGTCAAACAGAATTGGCCAAAAGCAGGACCACTGAGGCCCAAAAGCTTGCCACGAGCCTAAAACATCTTTTGGCAGGCAATCATAGGAAAGGGTCAGAAGGGACCTGACAAGTCTGGAAGGAAAAGAATAAAATGAAAACCCAAGTCAACATGAAGGCTTCCATTGTCAGCCTTACCACAGGCCTCTCCCCCATGTTTCTGTATCTTTCTGTATCTCCTTCCATGCCTCCTTGCTTGTCGACAAGTCCCTGGTACAAATCTGAAGTTGAAGCTGGGCACAGTGGCATGTGCCTGTAAGTGCCAGCCTATGGAGTGCAACTGGGACTGGGATTCATGGTTCGAGTCCCACCCAGGGCAACATAGCGAGACCTAATTCCAAAAAAATAGCTGGACGTGGTGGCGCACGCCTGTAATGCCAGGTACCTTGGAAGCTGAGGCTGGGGATTACTTGATTGTGTGTGGCATCCTGGGCAAAGTGAGCCTGCGGTTCCACAGGCAAAAATAGCAAGACCTAGTCTCAAAAACAAACAAACAAACAAACAAAAACAAAAACAAAAAACAAATCTGAAGCTGAGAAACAAGCACAGCTTCTTTACCTGTCTCTCTGTTCCATGTGCCTCCTCTGGGCTGCTTTCTTGATCTCTTTCATCTGATTTTTCTAGCTTCTACTCTCTGTCCAGGTTCACCCTTTTTTAGGGTGGAGCAGGGGACCTGAAACATTCTTTTTACATCCAAATTACTTTGTTACAACATGCCACTATTTTATTTACTTTCCCCAGGCTCATAGTCCATCTGATATACCATACTCCACCTCATCTTTTGCTGTCCATTTCTGAGTCCTGTCCACTGGTCAATCACAAGAATATTTCAGGTCAATGTTCATCTCATGGCCCATGTAAATAATAATCCTATTTTCTCTGCAATCTGTTTACTCTGTGCCCATTCATGATGATTCCTTTTGGGCCTTTTCTTTGGCTATTTTAGAGCTCCTTCAAGGCTACATTCTATTTTGAATGATGGGAACATGAAATTGAGGCCCACAAACAAATTGATGGAGGATAAAAGTAGAACATTTGTGATGAAAGCTTCACAAGACCATAAAGTCGAGGTGGGGGTAGATGATGGACATAGTCATTAAATCAGCTGTGGAAATGAAAAGGCCTTACACAACAACTAATGTGAAGGGTATCTGGAGGTGCAGACCAGAGATGGGGAGATAGAGATGGAGGGACATTACAGACAATCATGAGTCCTTAAAATCATCCTAGTCATGCCCTAGAAGTGACGAATCCAGCAATAGTTAACAATTCCACAAGGAATGAACCCCTTAAGGACACACACACTATCAGTACAGTTTCTGCACTGCCAAGAGGCAACCCTTTCTGCCTACTTGTGACTGTGCAAACATCAGTTTTCCTTTTTTTAATGCACCCGTTCTTTCAAAATGTACCCTTTACCTTCCTGTGTCAGTGCAAAGGTCTTCCTCTCCTGTGGAAGCTCACTATCTGGCCCTGAAAGAGGAGCCCTTGTGAAACTTCTCAGAAGTCACCCAAGCACCACACTTGCTGAACCCAACACTTTGTCCCAATGACATCAAAATCATCTGGAGTAAATGAGCCACTATAAACCAAAACATCCATCTGAGGGGAATGACACTTGTATGGAATAAAAGTGATGAAGATTGATTTTGAATGGCTTTGTCCACTTGGTGGCACGGGTGCACATGCGTGGAGATGAGCAACAGACTCTCTGTTGCCTGAGAAGGAGTAGAGGTAGGGCTGCAAGACAGACAGTGCTTCCCTGTGGGAGGAAATGTGATGTTATCGGGGCTTTATTTACCCCAACTTCCTGGTGGGGGGTACAGGATTCCTCAGCTGGAGTATCTATCCACTTGGTACCCTGGATGCTGGCTTTGTCTGCCGAGGGAATGCTGGGGAGGCTTTTCTCTTAACTCTCCTCACTTCCTAGTAGTTAGCGAGGAGTCTTCATGTCTTGCTTCCATGCTATGTCCTAGAGCAGGCCCACCTGCCATCCCCTGCTGTCTCACATCACCTTTTCAGAAACAAATGAGTTAAGAGCTCTATGAATGTTTCATTTCAGTGAACCAGCAAGACTATTTGTTTTACTCAGAGTACCATTTCTGCTCCATGTTTCACTCATTAAATGTGTTTATGTGATAATTGCTAAATCAGAATCCATTCTATTTGGTGACTCTGTTGTAGGGTTTTAGAAACTATGTGCACTGTGTGTAAATCACACTGCACCTGCAATTTCTTTCTTATCCCCATCTACCACCACCTCAATGGATCACATTAGCAAAAACATCCATATAAGGAACCTAAGAAAAATATTACACATCATTTGGTCATTAGAGACCATATTATAGCATCAAAGGGGCATTAAACAAAATAATGTTTAACATGTTGAGAATTTGCAAATAGTCAGGCATATGCAAAGGTATGCAAGTGATCTACATGCCATTTAGCTAACTTAATGGCAACCCTGAAAAGTGGATATTATGGAAGTATAGAAAAGTACAGTTCTTATGCTCCACTCTATAATGTGAAAGACAAGCTGACTAGCTCCTGGAGGACTCACATTTGTGAATTTTGTGAGTGCCAGGATCTAACTCGACTCCTGGGCTTAGCAACTATATATGGTATTGGTTCCGTGAATGTGGAACTGTGGCTCAGGCATAAATGATAAGCCAAAGAGAACTCACTGTCAGAAAAACCAGATCGTCAAACCCACATGTTTAGCATATGCATCAGTCAGGGACTCAATAGGAGACAGATGGCATGCTGAAATTAGGATAATTGGGGAGGGTTTAGTAAAGAGGATATTTACAAAAGTGTGGGCAGAAGTTGGGAAACCATAATGGAGAGTGCAAAACCAGAGGCTAGTAAAAACTTCTCTGTTTCTATTTCTAGGCGTGAAGTGATGAGGGCAAGAACAATTCCAGCGGAAGAGTGTTGGAGAAGGATTCACCTTGACAGGGACAGTAGTCTTCAGTGAAGAGATCCAGCCTGCTCAAACTGACCTTACAGGGAGGAGATTGAGAGGAAATATGTTCTCCTTTTCTCCAGTTTCCAAGGTGGGCTCCCTACTGGTAAAGCCCAATCAATAATAAGTCACAAAATTAGGTTGTTTTTTAAGGCAGTAATCAGGTCAAGTGCCTGTAGCAAAGAGCAGTGTAGTGGTAGAGAATAAATGTTCAGGGTCAAAAAGCAGATATACAGCATAGAACATGTTTTCCTTAAGCCAACTCTTGATCAGAAGCTACCTCATTAACTTGTAATGAATAACTAGAGTTTGTGTGCTCAGTCCATGCCCACTGTAAGGAGAATATGTGAGAGGCCAGCGATTAGAAGTTGCTTGGTGAGCATGGTCTCCAAGTGAGTGATGTCAGGACAGTGGAGCTAATGATCATTCCCATGTCACACTGATGTTACAGAAAGGATGCTTTCATTTTGGGACTAGAACATTGAAAACTGAAAGGTCCTCTGCTATTAACTGCTACATAATAAATTACTTAAAACAGTCATTTAAAATAATCAGTTATATTTTCATAATTCTATGGGTTCGTTTGTTGGTTCTGAAACAGGGTTGTCTGCAAAGAAAGGTTCCCTGCCCCACTCTAGAGAGAGGAGGAGGAGTGAGGGAAGACTGAAGGAGAAGGAAGGAAGAAGAGGAAGGTGACATGAAGAAGGCACATGTGAATAAGCAACACTCGCTTCTCAACTTTGGACTTGTACCAGGGACTTGGGGGACATGGAAGGAGACACTTGAAACAGACATGGGTGAGAGACATGTGAGGAGGTTGACAACAGCAGTCTTTATCATGATTTTGATTTTACTCTTTTCCTTTCAAACTTGTCTGCTTCTGCCCCTTCCCTATTGGCCCCCTGAATAAGGTGCTTGGACTTGTGGCAAGTTCATTGGTCCTGTTTTGGGACCTTTATTGACTGGGCATTTACCCAGGAGGAGATGTTTAACTCGGGGCATTTTTCATGTAAAAACTATTTTTATCCATTCTTTTCCTTCTCTTGTCTTTATTGCACACTCATTGTTTTAAAGTTCATCTCCATTGAAGTTCCTACACTCTAGAGTATGCTTTTTCTTGCAGTGGATGGCAGGACCCATTTAGAGCAGGCAGGTTTGGGAGTCGTGGGGTGCTCCTCACCCTGCCTGATGCCAGTTTGGGCTGGGGCTGGGGGGTGGGGGCTAGGATAGCCTCACTTATGTGAATTGGACCTCATCTGGATAACTGGACAACTGAGGTCTCAGTACTGCAGGACTCTCTACTCCAGGAGGCCAGCCAAGGCTTGTTCACATAACAGGGAAAGAGTTCCAAGTGGCAAAGCAAGCAACAGTAGGTAAGCACTGTTCAAATCTTAACTTGTGTCATATTTGCAACTGCTCCATTGATAAAGGAAGTCACATGAACTAGCCCAGATTCAAGGATAGAAGGACAGATTCTGTCTTGCTAGGAAGTGTTTTCACTCTACCACTCTACCACCATCCTGGTGGGCAAGACCCACTCAGTTTGTTGGCTTACATTCTGTCTCGCAATTTCAGTATTGGGACAATTGTTGTTGTGGTGTTCTGCTCTCTATGACTAACTGTAACCTCTATTCTGATTGAAGTTGCTACCCATTCATATAATCATTATGCTTTTTTCAGGGCTATTGGGCAGTGAGTCATTGTATTAGTGTTTAAGCTGAATACTCTGACATAATTTTATTTTCCCTATTTCCGATTTGAAGGCACTTTTAAGTTTAGTTGCCAATCATTGACATGATGTATTATTATTATTATTTTGTTTTTGCTTTGTTTTGTTTTGAGACTAGGTTTTGCTATTTTTGCTTGTGGAACCGCAGGCTCTCGTTGCCCGGGGTACCACAGACCCAAGCAATCCCCAGCCTCAGCTTCCCAGGTAACTGGGACGACAGGCGCGAGCCACCACGCCCAGCTTATTATTATTATGATTATTACTGCTTTCATAGATTGAGAAGGAGATGGAGAATGGAGAAAATGGTGGCTGGACAAGAACCCAGGTCTCACACAAACTACAGCTTACTCTCCTTTATACTTGGTTCTCAAAATATATGTATGAAAATACTTCTAAACCAGTCAGTACTATAAAGGTGCATTATTGTCACCTTTATTATTATTACAACTGTCACTATTATTCAGAGAAAAGTTCTACTTCAAACTGAGATACTAGCACATCAATGATTTTCATTCTTCCCTTTTCTCTAGAGCTAGCAGTTAGCACTTGGTAAGACTTACATAAGAATCAGTCTTTATTAGAAGGTTCTGAGTTTAATGGTTTTCCATTCTATAAAATCGCCATTTATTCTTTCTAAATTAGCTGTCATTTCAATAGAGAAGCCAATCAGTTGAGCAATTGGGTTACACGGTGTATAAATTAAACCATCTGTGGAGCAAGCATGCATCATGCTCCCATTATACTCCACATGAGGGCCAAGGACAGGCACACAGGTGGCTGAACACTTAGTCCCTGCCTTCAGGATAATTGATGTCCAATTTAAGACCATCAAATAATACTTAATTATGACTTAACTAAATCAATGTTCCTTTCTGTCAAGTAAATTTTAGGTCTTTCAGTGGCAAGGTTTGGAATTTATACTTCTTTCATGTAGCACCTAGCTTATAACACCCATAATAAATGATGAGAAAACATGAACTGATTAATTGATAGAAGATTAAAAGAAGTGAATAAGTAGGGATAGAAGAGGACCTGTGACTCCCTCTGTAAAATATTATTGCCTAAGCACCAATAACTTGGACAGCAAAGCATCTACCTACTATAATAACAGACACCCAGTAGAACACCTTTTCAAAGATACAGGGTTTGTTTTTGTTTCAGATACCAGTACATTTAAGAAGCAAAAAGAGATATGGCAATTCATCAAAAAAACTGTTTCCTTGGGTTTTTCTCTTGTACCATCTCAAGCACGATTTTCAGTTTCTCACAACTGAAATACTAATCTAAGTGAAACTCTTCATTTTATAGATCCAGCAGGATTGAATTCAACAAATATTTACTCAGAGGACATTATATATCAAAGGCTATTTTGAAACTCTGGAAAAGGAGCAATAAGAAAATCAAGATTCAAAAGGATAAAATAACTTGAGAGTTGAGACAGCAAGTATTACAGTCTGAGTTAAAGGCTAAGGTCTGGGCACTCCATCTACCACATTCTCTGTCTTTCACAAACAAGACTAAGTCTCACCAGAAAACCATGTAAGGCAAGTAATGACTCTCCATTTCAGACCAGTGAGTGGCTCAAAGGCAGAGGAACTTGCCCATGATCACCCAACTAACAAAACATCAAGCAATAACTCTATTTTGACCTGTCTGGCTCTAGATTCTTTACTCTTCTACAACATGTTTCTTGTTTTCCAATTAGGTCTTTGATGTGGTGAAAGATAGAACTAGCTTCAGGCAAAGGAGCTGGTGGACTAGAATAAGTTCAGAACTGGAACTTAGGACAACATCATTATCTTTTGCCAAATGTGTCAGATACTCTTACTGGCTCTTCCATGTCCTTTTCCCCCATTATTCATTAAAAATAGAGTTCTACTTTTATTAGGGCCACCAGATGCTTGGAAAACTACATTTGTAAGCCTTTCTCAAGAATATCAATGGTCTATCCATCTCAGTATCAAGATACTGAAATCTGGTGCAAAACGGGCAAACCAACCTCAACCAATAAGTCAGAGGGGGGGAAAAAAGCAGCAATTAATGTGACTTCTGCCACCCACTTCTCCTTAGGTTCGTACCACCTGCACGTTGCAGTTGCCAGTCAAATGCAATTTAACAACAGGGTTTTATTTACAAGGAGAATTAACAGGGAAAACAAAAAGTCCCTAAAGCCACACATGGCCAGTTATCTTACACCAGTCACCATTTTTAGTCCCAAAGTTTCCAAAGATACATGTACATGATGGTGCTCTTTTGCCCCTCCAAACCTGAGGCAGGCACTGCCAAGTTGAGTTTTTCTTCAGCATCTTCTCTTTGCTTCTTCTCTCTCCAGCATTCCAAGATGCTTTGCTTCTTCAAGGCTCTTCAAACTTCGTCAACAAATGCTGATGCGAAAATCCAAATTCCTGGCTATCTCCAGGTACCAGCTTTCAACGTCAGCTTGCGGTGGTGCCACACTCTCCACACCAGCTACTCTTTTACCGGCTACTGTGGCTCCTTGCCACCACCAGCTCACCTTTATAGGGGGCTTCGGCCCAGCCTGGTCACTCAGGCTACTCTTTACCTGCCCGGCTTTCTCATGTCTCCCTTCTCCCCAAAAATCTCTGTCCTCCAGTCTCTGTGCCTTTCCTTTTATCTCCCTTTTTTTTCCTCCTGAAAACCAGAGGCTCCAACCAGTTTCCCCTCACCCCCCCCCTTGGTGCTTCATTTTTCTCTTCCCCACCTGAAATCTGCAACAAAGTAAAAGAAGAATGTACCCTTATCCTATTCAGACCACATTTTACCTCTGTGTTTTTCAGGCATAGTTAATAGCAGCAAATGCCTAAATTTTAATACTGCCCATGTTGGGGTCCTAGCTTCAATACCACTGGATAAACCCCTAAAAAAATCTATTAAAAGGAGGATGGCTTAACAAGGAGAACTTGCCATAACAAGGAGCTGCCATGAAATCATTTTCTTTGGCAACAAATAAGGCTAAGTTGGCTATAGGCATTTCCCAATTAGTAAATCTATTGCAGAAAACAAGACATTCTATGTGAAAATATCGAGGACTTATTAATCTCACTATCTTATATAAAAACCAACCAAAATCAGCTCACTAATTTCTTAAAGTGTTGCTAACAAAGCATGTCAACATGTAAGTAGCAATAGCAATTAATTGTGTTGGGTTGTAAAATGCCCAACTCACTTTCTGACATCATTGCGATTGTCAACAAGTGAACTTCGAGGTTCAGGCAAAATGAAGTTAACCATCACCAGGTTTTTATGCCATTCAGAAATAATTGAACAATGGACAAAACTTATGCAGCAACAATTCTTAAGACACTGAACAATTTGTGACAGAAGATTATTTCTAAGAAAAAAATGAGGCACTTTCAATGATTGGCCCAGTTTCCTGATAGAAAGTAGCTCTCTCTTCTTTGAGTACTCATATATAAACTGCTTAAAATTGTCCCACAGTTTGGTGATACCTTTGATTTTTTTTCTTATTTTTTACCTGTGTGTTTCATTTTGGATAGTTTCTACTGCTATGTCTTCAGATTCAATAAACTTTTCTTCCTGCAAGATAATCTTTTCTTTCTGTCATCTGTTAGTCATATCCAATATGTTTTTCAGCATATCTTCTGTAGTTTTAAACCTCTATTAGTAAGTTTGAATCTTCTTTTATACCCTCCATGTGTCTCGTTAAATTTTGGAACATACAGAATACAGTTACAATGGTTTAATGTCCTTGATGATAATTCTAACATTTGGTTCTGATCCAGGTCAATTTCAGATATTGACTAATATCATTATTGCTTGTGTTCTGCTTTTTTAAATGCTATGTGGGCAATTATTGATTTAGCCTTGTTGGTACTATATACTTAGTTAAGGGCCTGGTACGGTGGCGTGTGCCTGTAAGCTTCAGCCTATGAAGCAGCCAGGGCTAGGGATCGTGGTTTGAGTCCTGCCTGGGGCCCGTAGTGAGACCTAGTTCCAAAAAAATAGCTGGGCGTGGTGGCACACGCCTGTAATCCCAGCTACCTGGGAAGCTGAGGCTGGGGGTTGCTTGAGTCTGTGGTACCCCAGGCAACGAGAACCTCTGGTTCCACGGACAAAAAAATAGCAAGACCTAGTCTCAATAATAATAATAATAATAATAATAATAATAATAATAATAATAATAATGAAGCTATTTCTTGACTGAGACTCATAATCAATGATTCTCTTCTATCTCACTCTTTCTTTGTCACCACTATCCATAGGGCAAAGCTACAATAAGCTGTAGAGTCATCGAAATCATTTCAGACTTTGCCTGAACAAGAACTCATTTTTATAGAAATCTAATAACATTGGAGATTAATTTAGTAAAAATATAATAGAAGGCTCTCTGGATAATCTCCAAATATTAATAGCTCATATAAAAAAAACTCATGGGTCATAGAAGAAGTATGAAGTGGAATTAAAACATATTTTTTTTTCAGGATTCAGGGACTTGTTTATTGCATGCCACACATATTTCAATTTTTACCAGACCCCTCACCAGCAAAAAGATTGCAACTCGCAGAGGCTCACATCATGGTTAATATATGTTAGCAATAAAATGTTTTTTTTTCCTAGTGCTTTTTTTATTTATTTTTTTAATTTATTTTTTATTTTTTTATTTTTTTTTAAATTTTTTATAATCAAATAGTATATATATATATATATATATATATATATATATATATATATACATTTCATATCTTTGTAATACCGGGATTCACCCCCCCCACCCTCCCTGACCATTCCCCCTCTGTCCCGCCCCCCCACCCCGAGTTGTAACCATTTGGTGTCTGTCTTTATCTTTTTAAAACATATTTTAAACTGAATGAAAGTTAAAGCATAACATCTTTGTGTGGTGCCACTAAAAATATTTAGAGGAACTTTACTGCACTAAACACACATCTTAAAGAGAACACAGCATTCAAATTGATGTTTCAGCTTCAACCTTAAAAAACTAGAAAAGCAAACTTAAGAAACTAGAAAGAGAAGAAAATTGTACATAGTAAGAATGAAAATGAAATAATAGAACATAGAGCTAAAACCAGTGAATAAGAAAGAGAAAACCCTAATAAATATCATAAAACTCTATGCTGTTTTTGCAGAAAATTATAAGTTCTTTTAATGTTTTTGCATTTTACATATATAGATACATGCATTTTACATCATTATACACCTTGAAGTTCTCCCATCACCATATCACCTATGAACCCTCATCCTGATATATTGTGTCCATCCCTTCCCTGATTTCCCCTTCTTTTGCTATTTGTTTAGACCTTTTGCCAGTTTGATAGTTTTAGCTTTATCTTGTCCTTTCGTTTGTTTTCCCTGTATCCCACATATAAGTGAGACAATCCTTGCCAGACTGAATAGGAGGAGGAAGAAAAGAAAGGAAGAGGAAAGGTGGAGAAGGAAGAAGAGAGAACAAAAATCATCAACATCAAGAATGTGATATTATCACTAATTTTCTGTACATACAAAAATGATAATGATGGAATATTGTGACGTTCTTTATGCTAATAAAGCTATCAAGTTGACAACAGATGAAAATCTTGAAAGAGCAACTACCAATGCTCACTCAAGTAGAAATAGGCAGTTTAATAGTCACATATCTATGTTAAAATGAAATATGCAGTCAAAATCCCTCTCAAAGAAATCCTCAGATCAGATGATTTCACTGGAAAATTTTATCATATATGTAAGGAAGAAATAACACAAATTCTTTACAAAATTTCTCATGAAATAAGTGACCTTACACAGGCACAAAAATGAGGTGTTCAACCTCATTTTTGTTAAATATATATTGAAATCACAATGAGATACCACTACATACTTACTGGAATGACTCATATTGAAAAGACAAATCATTGGCAGATTTGGAAGAGTTGAACTGTGCATGTACTTATGGTCAGCATATAAATGGTACTAGCACATTGAAAACCTTTTGACAGTTTGTTAAAATATTAATCACACATCCATTACATGACCCAGTCATTGTATTTTAGGTAATTACCGAAGCACCCAGGAGAGGATAAAAAGGATCCGTACAAGGACTTACACAGGTAGTCTACAACAGCTTTTCTCAATGGCCCTAAACTGGAAATAACCTAATATCTGCTGACTGGTGTATGAATAAAAAATCATAATGTTTTTATTTATTCAGTGGGATACTACTCAATAACAGAATGAACTATTAATATACTGAAACCTATATGAACCTCAAAATAATTTTGCTGAGTGATGAAAGCTGCTCAGAAAGTAGATACTCTATGATTCTATTTATACAAATATACAAAATTCCAGGAAATGCAAATTAATCAGAGAATAGGTCACTGTTGTAATGGATCAGAGGTTTCCCAGGGAAAAGAAGTTGCTGCTGGAAAGAGTGTGGGAGACATATTCCAAAGGGACCCAAGGAACTTTTTGAGATTGATGGATATACTTATTTGATTCTAATTGTAGTTTCTGGCTTGTATACCCATGCCAAATGCTATACATAGAATTATTTAAACATGTAATTTATTGTATGTGATTACACCTCAATAAAACTTTGTAAAAAGTAGTTGTTTTGTTCGGAGTTACTAATTTATTTTATTTTTTTATTATTATTTATGACATTATTTTTAATTATTTTCTTTTATTTTTATTTTTAAGACACTAGGTCTCACTCACTATGTTGCCCAGGGTTGTCTCAAACCCACGATCACAAGTGATCCCTACCCTCACCCTCTCAGATTACTGGGATTACAGGAAGTACCACCACGCCCAACCTAGTTATTATATTATTTTGTTTTGCATTGTTATCTACCCTGGGGTTCTCCTACCACCTTATCACCAGTGAACCATTGTCTTAGTCTTTTGTGCCCCTCCCACCCCCAATCTCCCTGTCCCCCTCTCATGCTCTAAGCTTCAATTTTGCTAAAAATTAGTTTTATAATGTTCTTGTCTGTTAGATTGTTTTCCCCTTGTCCCTCATATAAGTGAGGCCATCCAGTATTTCTCTTTATCTTTCTGGCTTATTTCTGCTGGCCTGGTTCCTTCTAGCTTCATCTATATTGTAACGAATGACATAAGTTTGTCTTTTTTGATTGATGACTACTATTCCATTGTGTACATATACCACAGCTTTCTAATTCATTCATCTATTTGGGGACATTTGGGTTGCTCCCATATCCTGGCTATTGTAAATAGTGCTACAATAGACATCCAGGTACAGGTGTCTTTTTGATTAGAGTTTTGTAATCTTTGGGTAGATTCCTAGAGATGGGATTGCTGGATCTAATGGGAGTTCTATTTTCAGTAGTGTAAGGGTTTTCCACATAGCTTTCCAAAGTGGATGGACCAGTTTACATTTCTACCAGCAGTGTAAAAGTGCCCCCCTCTCTCCACATTCATTCCAGCACTCTAGCCATTGCCCATTTTTTTGATGTGGGCCATTCTTAGTGGTAAAATATGGTATCTCATTGTGGTTTTGATTTGCATTTCCCTGATTATAAGTGATGTTGAGCATTTTTTTCATATGCCTATTGGCCATTTGTATTTCTTCTTTGGAGAAGTGTCATTTTAGATCTCCCCATTTTTTGACTGCTTTTTGTCTTATTTTTTTAAGTTGTATGAGTTCTTTGTGGATCATAGTTATCAGATCTGTATCACTTGTATGTAAGGTAAAGATTTTTTCCCATCCAGTTGGCTTTCTTTGTCTCTTGTTGTACAGAACATCTTTAATTTGATGTAGTCCCAGTTGTTTGTTTTCCTTAATTTTTTTGACAAGAGTTACCTAATTTTTATTAGCACTAGTAACATGCTAGCCTTACATTCCTTTTGTTGTCCATTTCCAAACTGTCTTCTTCACATATTCTGAAATCGTATTTGGAAAGTTACTTAATGTTGTCCCCATCAGCATTTTGGTTTAATATTTTACAAGTTTTAAAAATGTTCAAAAATATAACTTTTTACTCTAGAAACATAAATCCAAACAATCTATTGCAAAGCACCTATATTTGTAGCTTGGTTTCAGGAAAAAGCCTTAAAGTTTGTGTGCTTGTATCTTATCAGGTATACCATTTCATGGAACAGGTGAGAAACGAAAAGTGTAAAGTGTTTGATTCTTTCTAAAGGAGAACAGATATAAAATTGTGCTGTTAAACTTGCTATGGCTAAGTGCAAGAGAATACTAGATGTGTGGCGTTAAGTTCCCAAGAAGCTATCTCTATAAAATGCACTCAAGGACTCCACTGGGGACAATAAGTGGATAAAGAGGAAAAGATGTATCCACTTGTTCCTGCTTCCCATTGGTCAAAGTTTTACTTCGCAGATTATGAGCTTGCCTACCCTTCGGGTTTATGCAGCCCAGGGTGAAGGTGTTGGGCAATGCAAAGAGGAGAGAGGCTTTGGGTTCTGGCCTCTGGGTGAGGTGTTCTCTGGTTAGACACACTCAGATGGAAGAGCCATCTTCAAGTTGCTGCCACCATCACAACTGAAACAAAAAAACACAGATGAAACCAAGAGGATCTGAAATAGTGCATGAGAATGTGTGACGCATTAAGGGGAATTAAGAATTGGGATACTCCTGAAATAGCTTTTTCTTCTACCTTAAGTGATCTATGTAACCTACAGCCTATCCTACTTGATATATGCAACCTACTGCTTTGTTTCACAGGGGGATATTTTTAAACTAACCCTTGCCTCCCTTACACCTGATAGGTGCTAAATTCACCAGGACCGCTACCAGAAACCACTGATATTTGAGTTCTATCTCAGTGTTTAAAACAGAGTAGCTGGCTTGGGCCTAGGTACTAATATTTTCTAAAGTTTCCTGGTAGTTCTAGTCAAGGTACAGAGTCATTGAGGTCACTGGGACCTCTTGGTTGTCCACTATACACTCCAAATTTGTTTCCAACTCTAAATAGTATTCATGCCTTCACTATTTTCCTCTTCCTCTAACTACTATCCATTATCCACAGTGTATTTTTAGTTCTATCTCATGTGTCTTCCCCTAACCATCTTATCATTCATGATCTTTCTCTTTGATGCTATCATCCATCTTAGCAAAGCATCCTCCTCTCTCCTCTAAAGCTTGTATTTCTTTCCATATGTAATAGTTTTTCTATTTCTTCCCATCCTTTAGTTTCTAGGCTTCAGTTTTCACATGTTCTTAACATGAATTCTTTACCTGAAAATTCTGTTTCTTGTTGATTTTGAACACTGTGTGTCAAACTGATTTTAGGGGAGCTGCAAAACCTCTACTGCTCATGGATATATTTTTGTATAATCCTTTTCCTTGGCATGCCTGTGAAACCTTGACTTGCTTCTGACCAATAAAATGCAGCAGAGGTGATGAATGCTATCCCCCATGATTGTGTTACAAGATATAAGAGGCCATACTGTTGATAATCTCTCACCCCATTGTTAGATTTAAAGAAGTAGGCGTCCATGAAACCAGCAGTCACATGGAAATGAATTCTTTCAACAACCTGAGCAAGGTAGGAAGTAAAATTACAGTACACTCAAGCCTCTGAATCCTGGATTATGTTTTGATTTCAACTTTGTGAGACTTTAGACAGCTAAGAAATACTTTTACCTACAGAAAATTAGATAACAGATTATATTGCTTTATGCTTCTGATTTTGTAGTAATTCATGATACAGTTATAGGAAATAAATAGTTTGGTTCCACAACTGGTATAATATTGTAATGAATAACTTAAATGTGGAAGAAGTTTTGAAACTGAGCAGAAAGTGGACTCTGAAAGAATCCTACAAACCATTTTAGAAGAAGACTCAATTGCAAAATCCCTGAATAAAAAAGCAATAATTTTGAAAAAAGTCTTTGGGTACAATTTTTGCCTTTGGAGTCAACTCCATTGAAAACCATAGGACTTCCCAAGAAAATTTGTGATGATCATTCCATTAAAAAAAGTCATCTTGGATTTAAAGGGATAAAGAGAATACAAAAAATAAGGGAGGCTATTGGAGCACAAAAGTTATACTGCAGGAAGTAAGCTGATAAAATTATCAGCTGCAAACATATGCTAACTTTAATGAAAACACAGAGATGATTAATAGAGAACCAAGAATCTATAGAATGAAACTAAAAGCCAAAAGAATGATCCTCAGATTTGAAAGCTAATAAAAAGTAATCCCATTATTTACCTGGCTGAATTTTAGAACTGCTATGGACCATTGACTCCTATTTGCCTTTCATTTCCCCCCTTTTGAATTGGAATGTATAGACATTCCAATTGTTATTGTTATGATTTTCCCACCACTGTCTGACTGGTGTGTTGAGAACAGATAACTTTTCCTCTTTATTTTCTCAGGTCCACAGATGGAAAGCAATTTTGGATCAGGAGTTGTACTAAAGAGATTATACCCATGTGCCTCCTCCACACCTGATTTAAGATGATGAGAGTTTGAACTTTAGGC
Organism: Uropsilus gracilis; assembly: GCA_004024945.1. Taxonomy (NCBI): domain Eukaryota; kingdom Metazoa; phylum Chordata; class Mammalia; order Eulipotyphla; family Talpidae; genus Uropsilus; species Uropsilus gracilis. The sequence continues at coordinate 82,992 of PVHY01001985.1, forward strand.
TGATGCTATGATGGTGTAAGATTTTTGGGAACCTTTGGGCGCTGGTGAATGCACTTTAAAAATGAGAGCAATATGATTGATCATTCAAGGGCAGAGGATAGACTATAGAAAACAGACTTTATGATGTTTATTTATGATAACCACCTCTTTATGTTCATATGCACACTAGAGTGTGGGTGAAATCTGTGGCTTATTTCTAAGTTATTTACAGTAGAATATAACAGTCCTGACTGAAAGCCTCATTGCAATGTCATGAACCACTAAGCAGAGGACCCAGGTAAACCATGTCTGGAATTGTAAGCCACACACTCTGAGATAATGAATGTTATTTTAAGATACTAAAATTGTTGCAATTTGCTCGCAGAAATAGAGAACTGACAGAGTTAGGCTTTCTGTTACTGTATTTTAGCTAGCCTCCCTATTCAGATTAACTAGAGGGAAATAATTATAAAATCATATTTGCTTCCCATGTTTAAACTTTTTTTGCGTGTCTTTATTATTCCTACTCTGCACACTTGGATCTTGAGAGTTGAAGCCAAATTTCCCTTCCTTTAAAGCAGTGGTTCTCAAGTTTTAGACTTCACCAGAATCTTCTTGTCTTCATAAAACGTAGTGCTCAACCCTGGGGTTTCTGATTCAGTAGCTCCTGAGTAAGACTCAACAATCTATGTATCTTGTCATCTCCAGTGGTGTTGATGTCTTGTAATGAGGGGTTGTAATCAGCTGGGAGGCACACCACTAAAGAGAAGGAGTCCATAAATGCCTGAAGGTCAAGCAAGGAAAGAAGCATTGTGGGTGGAGTCTGACATGAGATGATAAATACAATAGAAAAGCCACGTGGGGAGGCACGCCATCACGGGCCTCAGGGTGGGCTGCAGCCTAGAAAGTCAGCACCCCAGGATTTGGCCACCCTGTGGAAAGGAAAAATTACAAGAAACACAAGTAAGAGCCTTTGGTTTGGTAACTGGAATTTGGACCTCTGACAAGAGACTAAGGTTGCTGGAAAACTTGGAATCTGTGTTTGCTGGAAAAATTTGAAATCTGAGTATGCTGAAAAATTTGGAATCTCTGTATGCTGGAAAACTTGGAACCTGGAAAACTTGGAATCTGTACCTCTGATGAGAGGGGAGCCTACTGGAAATTGGACTTTCTGTGAAATATCTGCTATAGGTCTGTAATGGTGAGAAAACACCATCTTGGAAGAATTTTAGGATTTAGAAGCTGGACTAACTGGAGTAATGTAAGTGGACACTCGTGACCTCAGTGACTATTGACAATCCTTCCTTGTTTCTAACTTAGTCTTGTTCTTGTTTTTCCTGAAACCTGGTTTGCCCTGCAATTGTGTGCGTGGGTGGAAGAACCCAGAGAGGACTGGTTTAAATATTGGTATTGCTCCCTGTTTAGTTTTGGTGCCTCTTTGCACCCAGTTTCAGGTCCAAGGTAGATACTTTGAGAACAGCTTCTGTAGACCATCTTTACTATATTTCTTCTTTCTCTGGCCTCCATGATATACATTACTCTTTTGCAGTCTGTTCTGACCCTTTTTTTCATGATGATTGATATTGTAAGCTTCTGGAATTTCTAGGTTCTGGCTGGCAGTTGCCATGGAAACACATACAGGAATGCCCTGTGACTGAGCCCCTGAGTGAGGACAGCACCAGATGAATAACATCACTGGCGTAAGTGACTTATAAGCAGCACAGACATTTCCCAAATTGTCCATTTCCGTCTGTGACCTTTTTCCTGGTTTATTCCTTTTTGGGTAATGTCCTTTGTTTTTTTTTAGTCTCACCCTAGATTCTTCCCTATAAAATAATAACAAACCCTTAGATTTATATTGTTCTTCAGATTTCTAAGATAATATCTCTTCTAACACAAAACAAAATTTTATATTGCATGACAATCCTGAGAGGTTTGTTGCATAGGCATTATTCCCATGGACGGATAATGAACATAAGGCTCAAAAACACTCAGAAATAATTGAAATCCAAAGTCACACAAAATAGAGAGTGGTAAATGCAAGTGTGGAATCCATAACTCCTGATTTATGCATTAGTGCTATTATTTCCCAGTACTTGGCAGAAAACAGATGGCACAGTCATAAAGGATAGCTGATCTTAAAAAACAAGTGAAGAACCCAGGGTTGAGCAATTGGCCTAGAGGGTCAAAGGGAAAGTGTGGTCATGGGAATCTGGAAGGAGAGTTGTAGCCACAGTTAACAAAGAGAGGGACACCTTGATCTTTAGCGGGAAATGTGGTTCCTCCCAACCTACAGATCATCAGGAAGGGCAATAAATAACTACTTTCCCCAGAGTATGAGAAAGGCTTAAGATGATGAGGAGAGACATTCCTCACTGCTGTCTGACTGGAAGGTCACTAGATTTTTGAACAGGTAAATCTTCATGAAAATATGGGCAAATTGGTCTGGCAGTGTAAGACAGAGATTGGAGCAAGAAGATGAAGGCATGGAGATCAGTTGAAAAAATGGTTTAGAACTTGGAACATTCCATTTTCTCTCGACACTGTGATAGTCCTGAACAGAGTTGTTGAGGAAAGATGAACAAGGGTTGTGTCAGGGTGGCACTTCTCTATCCCCAAAACAGGTTTGTTTGAAACTTATTCATATACCTGGGTATGCAAGGTGGAGTTTTTGAGTTTTAAGTGGGGGCATGCCTGAAATTTGGGTCTTGGTTTGAGCTCCTGAGAAGCAGATTCAGACAGATACAGATTTGAGTGGAAGTAGAGGGAATAGCAACAAGGAAATAGAGAAGTAAGTGTGGGAAACCAAAAAAAGACTTATGATTGAGCCAATTATCACAATCAGTGACCAGTACTTAACCCCATGGGGAAATTCTGGAAACCAGTGTAATGTGCACATCTTAGAACATCCACTTGAGTGACTAAGAAGTTGAGATATTTATATACCAACTCTTAAGTATCATTGAGAGTGACTCTTGGGGTATGTTAATTCCTGACATTTTCAGTTGCTCCCAGGGACAGGCAGGGTGACTGTGGTTCTGGAGATGACCTCCTGATCTTGAGATACAGAAGCTTGCAGTTAGAACAAGTTTGAGCACAACATATTGGATATGGGGCAGACACTGATACCTCTTACATTGTCATCATAAGGTGTTTCTCCCCTGCTCTCTGGTCTAAATTGCTGTGTCCGAATGAAATGCTAATGATCTTGCACAAAATCAAGCTAGCATGGTCATTTTAAAGGTTATATCATTGTTGGTCATTATAACATTTTGGGCTGTGGAATTTGTTATTAGACTTAGGAGATAAACTTTGATGACTTCTTAAGGTTCCAGCATTGGGAAACTACATATTACCAAATGGGTGGGGGCATCAATGTACCATCTAACTTATCAGTTGGTGGTTAGTGATTTGTACCCAAGACTCGGAGCTGTCAATCCAAAAGCAAAGGGGGGACACAAATGCAAGGCAAGTCACCAGATGGAGCTCTTTCTGTTTTGCATAGTATGTCTGCTGATTGTTCTGACCTGACAGCAAAAGATACCTAATGACTTATGCTCTGCTGATGAACAAAAGCCTCCAAGTGGTGTCATTTTGCATTGAGTTTCAGAATAACCACTCATCCCATGACTTCCACCTCACTGGGTTTGCATCTCTTGATGCAGCCAGGACATCTGCCCTGCTCTACATCAGAGCACTCAGTATGATCTTGAATCCACAGACACAAGTTTAAAAAATGAGGCAGAGGGAAGCATTTTCTGTGCCACACTGTGCTGAATTATTTACTCTCAGCCTGGGATTCAAAGAGCTAGCTCTTTCTCAGCCTTGAATTTTTTCTGCAAAACAAAGAGAGAAAATAAACAAATAAGGAGAGAAAGAGAATACATCCCTTGGAAACCAACTGGCAGATAAAATATCTCTTCAAATGGACTATGATGCTGAAATCATTGTGTCACTTTTATAGGGCAACATGAACACTCACAACTATGGCTGAATGCTAGCGCAAAGTACAATTTTGCAGCAATAAATTTGCGATCATTTATCTGAGCAGAAAAAAAAGCCTAAAATTTATGCGGATTTATATAACTAAGCAATGCAAATTGCAGGTCATTGAAAGGAGGGTATCTCCATTTCCTCTGAAGCCAGTAGGAGGAAAATAAATACAGCACAGTTTGGAAGGTATTTATATGTCCTAAAAAAGAGGAGTCTGTCTCCTTTCAGGATCTGTGCCAGAAAAGAGCATCATGAATATCTGCAATGTATTCTACAGTGGTTGTAGTCATGTAATCACATGAGCATAAGGTAGCTATTTTTGGTCTCCCATTACTCGTTACATTTATTCAGAGGGACAATTTCTCTCCAACCCCTAAGGTAAAGTCCCTTTCAGTAATGCTTAGGTAATAAAAATACCTATGGTCACTTTAAATCTAAAGCACATTCTTTTATTTTAATAATTATCACTGCTGTGCTATACAATACTATAGTATGCTACACTATGCTATGATATGCTATGCTATGCTACACTGTACTGTACTGTATTATAGTAATTCCCAGGTCAAAGCAATTACCAAAACTTTAAACATGACTTGATGCTGAGAGGAGGCCTAGAGCAGAGGTAGCATGTGGAAAGACATGGTGAGCTTTTACTTAGAGAAGGAATAGTGTTTCTTTGTATTCTTTCCCCACTACTCACCTGGCTCCTCACCTTCCTGGTGTGTAGGGAGGGAGGAAAAAAAGGCAACACTTTTGTGACTGAAATACTCACCAGCCTCTTCCAGTATGGGCCTGATAAGTAAAAAATGTTGACCCCCATCTTGAATGGTGTTGTGGGGTTTCTGGAGATCACTTAGCCCAGCAAATTCTGAGAATCTGTCACCTGCATCTCTCTTGTCTCAGGTGTTGGACTCTCCTATCTTATCTCTTATTTTCTTAGTTACTGGCTGACCTCTTGGATTTTTTTGTTAGCTTTATATTCCAGAAATCCTTTTCATTTTTCCAGAAGCTCTCCTGGAATCCTGGACTCTTGGGTAATTCCTAAATTGATTCTGTGTGCTTGTTTGTTCTCTTTCTCTTCTCATTCCTTCCCTCCCTCTCCCTCTCTCTAGCTTTCTCTCTCTCTCTGCCATCTCTCTGTCTCTCTCTCATACACACATGCACACACATATCCAAATATGTTTAACAAGAAATGCTTACCATCCTTTTCTCCAGCAAAATCCAGGAGCATTGGTCAATACAGCACAGGTGCCATGGAACACAGTCTGTCTATCCAAGGAACAAAGTAAACATCAACCAACTATGCTTTCCCCTCAAATGTTGGGCAACACATATTATTTCACTAAACAGTCTCCTTAAAGCCCCTCTCTCGACTTTATTTTTTATCAAATTATTTATTTTATTTTGCATCGTTATCTACCCAGGGGTTCTCTTACTACTTCACCACCTATGAACCGTTTTAGTCTTTTGCGCCCCTGCCCCCATTACTCCCTCTCTAGCTCATGATGTATGCTTCAATTTTGCTATAAACTAGTTTTAAATTCTTCTTGTCTGTTTGTTTTCCCTTTGTCCCTCATATAAATGAGGCCATCTAGTATTTCTCTTTTTCTTTCTGGCTTATTTCTGCTAGCATGATTCCTCTAGCTTCGTCCATATTTCAGCAAATGATGTAAGTTTGTCTTTTTTGATTGATGAATAGTATTCCATGTACGGCATGTGTACATGTACTGCAATTTTCTATACCATTCATCTATCTTGGGGCATTTGAGTTGCTTCCACATCCTGGTTATTGTAAATAGTATTGCAATAAACATCCAGGTATAGGTTTCTTTTTGGTTTAGAAATGGGATTGCTGGGTCAAATGTGAGTTCCATTTTCAATAGTTTGAGGATTATCCACACAGCTTTCCATAGTGGATGGACTAGTTTGCATTCCCACCAACAGTATAAAATCTTTGACTTTAGATGAAGAGCTGTCTTAACCAAGTTTTCTCTTTTTTAAAAAAAGCAGGACCACAATAATTCTAAAGTTAATTTAAAAAAAATAAAATTCACATACAATGTACCCACTTATAGTATATAACTAGATGAGGTTTAGTATAGTCATGAACTGTGCAATTCACACAATCAGGCTTAGAACATTTTCATCACACTGCCCCAAAGAAATGTTAAACCTTTAGCCATGACCCCAAAATGTCTCCATCCCCCCACTCTCCATAGCTCTGTAATCATATACTTTCTGTCTATGTTCATTCTCTGTTCATTCATCTATTTTCTGTTTCATATAAATGGAGTTATACCATATGTGGTACTTTGTCTCGGGCTTTTTCACTTAACATAATGTTTTCATGGTTTGTACATGATGCAGTATGATAAATCTAAACTCTGATTCTACCACTGTCTGTTATTTTCTTCTTTTTCATATTGAGGTAATGGTTTACATTATTGTTTGTATTTTTGCAAGTATAAGATCCCCTCCTTTTCAGTGCTTCAACAGAGCTTTCTCAGATAAATCTCATCTAAGGCATCTTTCTCTAAATTCTAGTCCTCAACCCTTTCCCCTCACGTTGTAAGTGAGAGTCACAAAACTTATAAAATTGGTTTTTGCCTGTTTCTTTCTACAAATCCCATAGGAAAGTTTATCTCACAAGTCACTTTGGTATCTCTAATCTAGTGGTGTCTTGGCAGAAGTTTCCATTTGAACATCCAATTACAAAATAAAATGTTTAGGGAAGCTTTTTTTTTTAGCTCAGCCAATACTTCAAAGTACCCATGAACTCAGCAATAATAAACCCTTGGCTGTCATTTTGGGGTTTGTAGAGGGCTTCAGAATCACTTTTTACTTCAGAGTAGTATGTCAACAGCATTTATTGGGAAAGTACTGTCTGCTCTCAAGATTGCTGTTATGTCAAAAATGCCATTTCTCTTTATTCCGGGAAAAAACTGGAACTCTAAAATAAAATGAAGTAGCTTGTTTAGAACCATTAGTGAGTTGTTTGAACTTGAGAAAGAACTCTATTTTTGTGTGATTAGTCAGATGACTAGCTTGCTAACAAACATGTGGCAAAAGTCATTCTCAATTTTTTTTCCATTTCACTGGTCTATAGATTGGGTTGCCACAAAAGATAAGGCTCTCTGTGATATGGATTTAGAAGAATCGAGGAAAGTTTGGGAATTTAGAGCAGAAATAGTCAGAAATAGCACCAAAGCTGAAGAGCTAGAGACCACTGGGTTGACTTAAATGGGCACCAGGGACAAAAAAAAAAAAAAAAACTTGAAGTTAAAGAAAAATTTCCTCATCTTGATAGATTCTTTCACACTCATTATTCAAACATTGACTGCCCTTATGAAAAGGAGAACTATGTTGGAGATAATACAACTCATCTGTCATGGTAGACTTCAAACATCTACTGGGAAATCCCAGCTGCCAGACTGTCTGCTTGCGTGTCTTCTTGGTCAGGTCTTCCAATGCCCAAAGAGTATCTCTTTCTTTCTCTCTCTCTCACACACACTAATCAGATAATAGCAACTACTCATAAAACTTTCACATTCTTTTCCTGATACTACACACACACACACACACACACACACATATATATATATATATATATATATATATATATATATAGAGAGAGAGAGAGAGAGAGAGAGAGAGAGAGAGAGAAGGACTACATTGAACTAAAAAGCTTTTGGACCACAAAAGAAACCATCACAAAAACAAAATAAAAACAACCTACATACAAACAGGGAGAAAATATTTGCATCTCACATTTCTAACAAGTGGCTAATTTCCAAAATGCAAAAGACAACAAAAATATTAGACAACCCAATCAAAAAAAAAAGGCAAAAGACTTAAATAAACATTTCTCCAAAGATGATATTCAGATGACCTACAGGCACATAAAAATTGTTCAACATCACTCATTAAAGGGAAATGCAAATCAAAACTACAATGATACATCCCTGTGAGAATGATCTGTGTCAAAAAGACTGGAAACAACAAATATTGGTGAGAATGTGGAGAAAAATGAACACTCATCCACTGTAGGTAGGATTGTCAAGTCATAGAAGAAACCTAGGTGCCCGTCAACAACAACTGGATTAATAAAGAAAAAGTGTAATATATACTTACTGGAATACTACTCAGACATTAAAAGAGGAAATAGTGCCTTATGAGACAAAAATGGATGGATCTTGAAGTGTTTCTATTAAGTGATTAAGTCATAAAGTAAGAAACAGACATCAGATCATTCTGTTTATCTGTGGAGTATACATAACCAAAGTACATGTACTGGCAAAGCATGACCAAAACACATCTTAGAATCTGTGAAAAATACACTGATTACCAGACAAAGAGGGGATGGGGAATGAGGGTACAGGGTGTTGGCATGGGAGCTTTGATGGAGTGTGAGAGAAGCATATACACATATAGAGGAGTAAAATCGTAACCCCAAAGTTATATACATATGTAAATGACTTGCAAATAATAATAATATAAATAATAGATGACATTTTCAAACTTCCCTTGAAGTCAGATATGGCCATGTGACTGAGTCTTAGCCAACAGAATGCAGCTGGAAACTGTTCTGTGCCACTTTCATTATCTGTCCCATCAAAACCTCCCATATGCCACCCTTGACATTTCCTTTGTAGCTGATTTGATACAAATGAGCCCAGCAAGCTTGACAGCTACTCACTATGCTCATTCTAAGAGGGAAGAACCCAGGCTTCTGAATCACTACTTGGAGGCTTTCTGCCCACCAACTTGGCCATATGTTTTAGACATAACATTAGCAATAAATAACCTTTTATTTTCTTATGTTTGAAGCATATTATAATATGTTTTGATTTGTATATCTGTAGTATCTTGGGTTATTTGAGCTAATACAGACACCTTGAGAAACTTATTGAATTAATATATTTCACCAACTGGATTTTCATCAAGAAGCATGGAATAAAAATTGTAAATATGACTCACCTCCTTTGGGGCAGAGTTCATATCCTAATAATCTTTGTGTCTTCCTAATAAAAGCTCTTAAAAGAGTGTCATGGGTAGTAGGAATCCAGTAGCTATTTGCTTCAATATTCAGGTCTTAAGCCAAAATACTGTGAGGAGATGAATAGCACTTACTAAGGCTAAATAAAGGTGTATTGAATTAACAAATGAATGAGTGAATGGCATAGTTTGGTGGTAATAAATCCCACCTGAGGAATTGCAAAGAAATTTGCTCATCTGTCAAATGAAGATTATAGTATCTTGCCCTTCCTACCTCATAGGTATTGGGTCTTAACCAAATAGTAAAATACACTTTCAGGCTTTTAACTTCTAAATTACTGAGTGTCGGTCTCATATAATCAGGATAGTTTACTTTATGTTTTGGCATTATATCTATGGTATGTTGTTAACAGGGTTTAAGTTAAAAGAAGGATAATCACCTGTGAAGCACTCATGAAATCTTGGGAACAATTATTAAAAAGTCAAGATTTCAGTAAGACTTTAAATTACTCAAAAATATAAACCTTTGTTTCCAGGAAAATTCTGCCCTCCATTTGCCCTTGGATTCAAGAGAACATCTTTGCATCACCAAGGCCTGCAATCATGAGCAGACAAATGCTTTCTCTATCTCCCTAGGGTGTACCTGCCACTTCTTAGAATTAAACAACATCACTGTGCCAAATACTATGGAAGTTCATTCAACCATATTACACGATTGAAATGTCAAAGTGTTTAAACACATTCAGCCACATGAAATACATTTGGACATGTCTGTAACAAAACTGGCAGAAAACAAATACAGGGAATGTTCCTATAAAATGGCTAAGATTCAGTGGTTGACGGGATGCTTCTGTGTTGACTTTTGCTCAAATGCCTGAGTGGAGATTGGATAAAAGTAGTTGACCAGTATGTCAATGATAATGATGGCACATAAGCTGAAACTGTGAAGTGTATGTAGGATATTTCAGTGGCTGCACTCACTGCTGAAAGAATATTTCTTGCCTTGATTGAGCAAAAGACCATAACCAGGAGTCGAGATTTCCTGAGTATATGTGTTAGATTATGCCTTTTTCAGTCTCCAGTCCTCTATCAGAAAAGCCAAGAGGAAGTCCCCATGCTGGAAACAAGATTTCCTGCATGCAAGCTTCATCTTCAATGAGCAGGAGTCAAGGAACACATGATACCTGTTCTGTGTATTCTTGTCAATCCTCTCAAACAACCGACACTTATTAGCACTATCTGCTTTGGAACATCATGCCCTGTGTTCTTTCTCACGTCAGTCCCCAGGAGAAATCTAGGATTCCAGGTCCTCCCCTAGCCCCTGGCCTCTGATCGTCTCATGGATCTAAACATTGACAATCTCCCTTCTTCTGCTCCATTTTCTGAAAAAACTGAAATTTTCTGTCAAACATTTGTTACTCATCAGCCAAACCTCACTTACCCCTTCATGCTTTCTCAATTACTCCCTTCATTTATTTTAATGAAACTTTGCCCCTCCTCAGAGAACCCTGCTGTCCTTTCAGCTATGGTGGTAACTTTCTTCTCTTCCAGGTGCTTCAGGTCACTGGGTCAAGATGTAAGGTAGTGTCTTCCTTCTTCATTATTTTCTGGATCATTTCTCCTCACTCAATCCTAAAAGTACATAGCTTAGATGCCTTCCATATGCTTAATCTAGTGGTTCATTCTTAATTGGAATTTGACTTGATACACCATTTCATTCATCATTCTCCATGTTGAACACTTTCTTCACTTGGCTTCCAGAATACCATTTTCCTTCTTGCTTCCTTCCTTATGAACTGCTTTTTATCCATGACTTTGCTGCTTCCTCCTCATCTAAATTCATCTCTCAATGAAGTTGCAGGGTTTAATATTTAAATTTCCCTTTTACTAAATATATTCATTACCTTGATAGTCTCATTCAGTCTCAATTTTGTATACTCTCTCTATGCCAATGATTCCCAAAACTGTGCCTCCATCTTAGACTTTCTCCTGAACTTCAGATCTATCTATCGAAGGATTTGCCTGACATCTCCATCTAAATATTAATATAATATTTTTACATGCAAATATACTGAGCTCCTGGCCTTTTTCTCCAAACTTCTTTCTATGAAACATCTTTTACCAAACCTAGTTAACAATTTGCATCTTTCAGTCATCAAGAAACCTTGAGGGTATCCTTGACCCCTCTCTTTCAACCTGTACCTCAAATTTATCAGAAAGTCCTGGTTAATATTTCAAAATATTTTTGAATTCTGACCAATTCTTGCCAGCTTTAGTGCTATGACTCTGACCCAAGTATTTCTCAGACTGCTTCAGTCATCTCCTAAAGGGTATCCTAATTCTTAGCTTGCCTCTTTCATTCCTATTCTAAACACAGCAGTCAACATCATCCTGACAAACATAGGCAGAACATACCATTCTGTTGCTATTAGCAAAAACAGTGACTTTCTGGCTCAACTGTATAAAAGTCAGAATCCTTACAACAATCTGCATGGTCTCATAGGATCTGACCAATGACCACACATCTCCAGCAATAACTCTTCATATCCCAAAGATTCTTGTTCTCTGATTTCTCCAGACACATTCCTGCCATAGAGCCCTTGCACCTGCCCTTTCTCTTCATAGAAAATTCCTTCTCTAAGTAGCCATATGAAATGCTCCATCAGCTCCTTTAGATCTATCCAAAATGCTACCATCACTCCGTCTTGGATACTTTGCATTTTCATCTTCTGCTTTATTTTTCACCTCAGAACTTATTGCTTCCTGCCAGTCTAAATATTTTGGTTATTTATCTTATTGATAGTCTCTCTTCCACTAAATCATAATTTGCATTTGGGTATGGATTTTGGAGTTTTCTACTTACTACTTAGAAGCATGCCAGTTGGTAGTGGGTACTCAACAAATTTTTTTTAAAAAATACTCTCTTACAACATATTCAATGCACAGTAAGTACTTAGAAAGTGTTTATTGAATACCATGTTACTTCTCTTCACTCACTAGAAATTCAATGTTAGGCTCTTCCTATACTCCCAGCACCTTAGTTAACACTATGACCTTAACCCACATCCAGCATCTATATTATTCCTGGAATGCAGTTTCCATTTTTATTACCTCGGCTGTATCACTAGCTACTGAAACATAGCTCACTTTCTAGCCACAGTTATGTGATCTGAGTTATAGTGGTATTTTGTTATAGTATTTCTTTCTCTAGTGTCCACATTTAGTATTTGAAGTAGTATCAAGCTGCTCTAAAGTGTTTTTGGAGGAACAGGGTTGAGATAAAATAGTGAATAGATCTGTCAGTGAGTAGATCTGGTATGACATGCGAAGTCTCAATGTGAACTGATTCCTGCAATTTGGAGAACTGCTGGGAAACAAAGTCATGTCAAGAACTCTAGAGACTTAGCACTCCTTCAGGTCCCCAGAAACACTTAGGAAGAAATTATTACAGATTTAATAACATGAACTTTTCCTGAGTTCTTACAATGTGCCAGACATAATTCTAATCATTTTACTTGATTAACTCATTGAATCCTCTGAACATCCTAATGAGGTCAAAACTATTGTTATCTTCACTTTAGATGTGAGGAAACTGAAGCACAGAGAGGTTTGGTGACTCCCAAAGTCACAGTTCACAAGTGGCAGGGAATGGATTCAAATAGTGACTGTGGCCAGTGTGCCATGGCAAGTTATAGTACAGACATTGTATTCGCCTGTGACCAAGGTGTCCTAACCCTATGACTTCCTTCTCTGCTGGATGATGAGGAGCAGGAACTAAGTCCCCTACCTGTGAGGGGATTTGCCTTTCCTGATCAAGATTTTACTCTCCCAGCTCTTCTATATATTAAAGGGTAGGCAGGGAACATTCCTAACTTCTGGTGTTAGGTAAAAAAAGGAGATAAATTTTTCCACCTCTTGCCCTAGCTCAAACTCTAATTACTACAAGTATCAAATCACATTCCAAACTTCTTGGATTTCAAAACTGAGTTATCTTACTTAGTAAAATTCAGCATTCTCATTTAAAAGGATATGCCCAGGGGGTCTCTGGGATTTCAAATATACCAAAAAGCAACAACTGTGTTGAATCACAGAAGCATAAGGGATTGCCTTTCTGCTGGAGAACATGTAGGATGTATTAAAGAGAGAGAGGGGAATGTTTGAAGTTCAACAGGCTTTGAGTTGGGTCCTACCCAACACATCTGAGGACTCTCTGAGTTTGATGAAGGTGAACTACAGCTGGGCTCCCTCATTTCTAGTGTTCTTGTGACCTACTGACTTTGACACTCTGATGCTGTCTCTACAGGAATGTTTTCACCTATGTCTGGTAACCCTTTTTACTTGAATTAGGAAGCACCCATCTTCCAAAGCCTATCTGGAGGAGAGTGGGCTAGGGGTAGCTAGGAGTCACTAACCCTCAGCCACTCCAATGTTTGCACAGCAAAAAATACAGCTAGGAATACAACAATGAGGGAAATCAGGCTTATCCATTATCCTGAGCTGCTAATAAAGAGGCCCTGATAATATATAATTATGTCATTGATAATAATATAAGTTGATCTTTTGAAGATTATTTAACCTTTCTAATCAAGTGTCTCTTTACTATTATATGGGAATAACAATAGTTACCTAATAGGGTTATTGTGAGGATTCAATGAGAAAACATCCATAAAGTCCTTGGGCCTTTATGCTGAATACACAAGTGCTCAGTAAATGTTAATTAGTATGATTGTTGTTATTACTGCCTGTTTCTCAAGTGTCCGTTGCTCTTTATTAAAATATGTTTTCAATCAAACCCATTTCCTGGGTTTTACTCACCTAGGAAATGAATAAAAATAGTTCAAGTTCTTAGCTTCCTTCCTAAAGGGTCAGCACCTAAGATAAGGCTCAGAGGTCAAGGAAGTAAATAAAAACAGAGGCCTTCTCAGAAGCAAATTCGTTCCAGGCCTGTCCAGGCATCTGTGATGAGGCAGTGTAGTAGAAGGAAAACTGGCTTTGGGGTTAAATTTACAAGTTAAATCTCAGAAAACCTATAGACCTTGGAAGCTTAGACAAGTCATTTTAACATCTTAAGCTCTTTATTACAGATGAAAAGTCTTAGCTTAGTATTTCTAAAATCAATTTCAGACATAATGATTTAGTCAAATAAATTCATAGAAAAGTGAAACCCCATTTTCTTACTAAGTCCTTGTCTATTGAAACCTTAAAAAACACATCAAGGACATGGGTGAGTAAGAGGCAATTTTATTTAAAGAAACAGATCAGATATAAAGGAGACAGAAAAACAAGACTCCCTGGAAAGCTTCCAGTGAGGGGTAAAATGTACCAACATGACTTCCCCAGAGATCCTGTTTATAAGCTTCTTGTGAATTTTCTAAGGACCCCCATCAGCCTTGTATTGTGGTTAGCTGAAATCACAGAGAAAGGACTTTCTTCATTCAAGTTTTGTCCTGGAACTTGTTCTGTGTCATGATAACAACTTATCCCAGGAATTCTCTTTGAAGATTTTTTTTTCTAGTAGTCCTCTATTTCTCCACTGTCCCATCTTAGAGGTTTATTTATTTACCTAGCCTTGCCCTAGTGGGTAGTCTTTCCTTGTGTCTCAGAAGGAAATATTATGTATAGGTCAGATTATCTGGATTTAGGAGGTAAGTTTTAGCACCCACTTTCCTTGGAGTTTGTGAAAATGCTGAGAGTGCATTCTCACTGCATTCTACTCAGCCGCATGATCCAGATTCTTTAGGATCTAATGCCTTAGGCATGCTATCCTCATTCCTTAAACTTGCCATCAGCCTCCAAAACTGCTCAGTTTCTGCTTGCCTTTTAATCCCGAGGTTCCTTATACTTGAAAGGTACTCTGGTTTCTCCTTCCCACAGAAGCCATATCCGTAGCCACAGTCTTTCATTCCTAGACCCCTTTTTTCATTTTTTAATGAATTTTTGATATGATAGCATTTATAGAATATATAGTTATTCTTTAACTTGATGGGTAATTGTCTATATCACTGCATAGCATTTATTTTTACTTTATTTTTAATTGATTACCCCAGATCATTCTAAATGCCAGACTTCTCTGATCAGCACAATGTTAACATATATTGAAGAGCTCTAGGTAAACATTGTATCCCCCAGTTCTCATTAAGCCCCATGACTCCCTAGTAATTGCTCTAACCCAAGTCAAACAATTTAGTCCTGTCTGGCTCTAGAAGGCATCTGAATTTATGGTGCCAGATCTTTCCAGACATTCAAGGTCCCACTTGTCTAGGTTTTAGACTCTACTGATTGCTTTCATACAAACAATCTTATTGTACATAAGATGTGTAAAGATAACGGTAGTGAAAGTAAAAAAAAAAATAAAAATTAACTTAGTTCAATTTTGGAGAACTTACTATGAAGAGAGACCAGCCTTTTAGATCTCTGCAATAACTTATAACAAATATGCAATCTTTTTTTGATTGAGTGGTCAAATATATATCCATGGAACAGTATTAATTTGAGAACATTCTGCTTAATAATTACAATCAGCAGTATATTAAGATGACACTAATTTCAATTAAGAAAAATTCTCAAGTTTTCAAAGACTTAGCACAATAGAATTTAATTTCTTAGATACAAATCCAGAGTGGGTGTTCCTAGTATATGGATAATGTACAAAATTTTTTATTCTAAAATAATTTGAGGTTTATAAAGAAGTTGCAATGGTAGTACAGAGAGTTCTTGGATGACCTGTTCCCAACTTTTTCTGGTATTAACACATTATAGAGTTATGGCACTTTTACTGAAACTGAACATTGGTATGACTCTACTATCTGACCTATAGACCTTCATCAGATTTTCACTAGTTTTTCTACTAAAACCCCATTTCTGTCCCTGGGTCAAACATTGCACCTAGCTCTGTTTCTTTACCTCTTTATCAATCTGGCAGTTTCTCCGTTTTTACTGTTTTTTCATGACTTGGCACTTTTGAAGAGTAGAGGACAAATTATTTTGCCCATGATTTTGATTTTTCCGTTATGTTCTTGTGATTTGACAGGGTTTATGAATTGGAAGAACAACTTTGTGTCCTATCATGTTGGAGGAAACATGATAACCACATGCTTTATCACTGATTATGTTAGCCTCCAACCTCTTGGTGAAGGCAGTGTTAGCTAGATTTCTTTCTCCACTGTTGAGTTACATTTGTACTCTGCATTTTGGAAACAAGTCATCAAATCTTATTTATGGGGAGGAGAATTAGACTCCAATTACTGGAAGAAAGAGTAGCAAGAAACGTGAGTGAATGTTCAAATTACCTCAGTAATGAGTAAATATTTAAGGGGAATTTTTGAGACTATGTCAATTTTGTTTCTCTTTGTTTCTCTTATTAACTTTAGCATTCACAAGTGTGTCTACCTGCAGAAATTATTACTGTGGATACCTAATGCTGGTTTGTATCTTACTTATTCCTTCTATAGTTATTATTTGAATTGCTATTATACAGTTCAATATTAACATTATTCATTTTGTTGTTTGAAATACTGCAGTATAGACCATAGCACTTCTTTCACATTGGTTTCTTTTGTTATTCTTTTACCATTTACAATTTATTTCCCTCTTATTCTTATTTTTTTATTATTTTGGTTTTTATAACTACCTTACATTCTGTCACTGCAAGGTGCTACAAGATAATTTCTTCTATGGGTAATGGAGTAAGTCAAATTTTGATATATTTTACTTTCATTTTATTTAGATGATAATAATTTTAACACCCATGGAGACTTCCTTTTTGACTCATAACTTACATAAAAGTGAGTTGTTCCATTTCCGGATAGTTGAGGATTTTACAAATAACTTTATATTATCAGTTTCTAAAAGTTTAACTCTGGTATGGTCCAATAACATATTTCATCTGACACCTATTTTTTGAAACTTCTTAATCTTTGCTTTATGGCACTAAATGTGGTCTATTTTGGTAAATGGTCCATGTGAACTTAGGAAGAAATGCATATTCTGCTATTGTTTGGAGGACACTATAAATTTCTTCTAGGTCAAGTTTGGTAGATAATGTTCAAATCATTTATATATTTTACTGATGTGTTGTTTACCATTTCAAACAATATATATTTAACTAGAATTGTGGATTTGATCTTTCAAAGCTATCTTTCCCTTCATCTCAGGAAGGAGTATGACCCTGCTTTGATTTGGGTCCATGAGATTTATTTCAGACTTCTGGCTTCCAGAACCATGAAAGTCTAAATATCCATTGTTATAATCCCCCAAACTTATGGAGATTTCTTGCAGAAAATACAATGAATTAATACACCTAGGTTATTATTATTATTTTTAAATCTTGATTGGTGTTTTCGGAGACACTTGGATCTGTGTTCTGGTACTCATCAATTTTAGAAAATACTAAGTCATTATTTCTTCTATGTTGCTCTTTCCTTACCTTCGGAATTTTATTACAAGTATGTTACATCATTTGATAGTGTCTTATAGATCCTGGATTTTCCATTTTTATACCCTCATCTTTTTCACTTTGTTTTTCAGCTGGGGAAGTTCTGTTGATCTATTATAAAGATCACTTATTCTACCTGTGGCTGTGTTGAGTGTACTGATAAGTCCTTTACAGACATTCTTTATCTCTGTTATGTGTTTTTCATTTCTAACATTTCCATTTGGATTTTTCCTATCAACTTCATCTTTCTGCTGAAATCAACTATTGTAGCCACCCTTTTCCCCTTGTATCATAGATGATAATAGTTTTGTCTCTTCATATTGCATTTTCCTTAATTTTCTGTATGCCTCTGAATTTTATCTTGTGAAAACTAAAAATATAAACACTAAGGTATGCATTTCTTTCTACATGTCATTCCTTTTGCTACGCCTTTAGTATGAAAGTTTATACTATAATTAGAAGATGAACTAGATTTAAAATTTGCTTTCTGATGGCTTGGATCTTTAACATTCCCTCCTCTAGTGCACTGTTATTTTTACTTGCTTCTTTTTGGTGTGATGATGGAAGTACTAGTAAAGAAATTGCAATGTTATCTGATGTCCTGAAAAATCCTTGGTCTTAGGCCAAGATTATGAATCCAGGTTGGGGATGATGGTGTCCATGAACATGTCTGTCCTCCTACAGACACACTGCTGAGCCAAGCAGACATTCTTGTCTTACCCCTGGAATGGAAGCTTTTGTTGTTTCATTTTTGCCTTATCTCCACACAGTCAGACTCTGCTTTCTGCCATTAGGCTATTGTTCTTGTTCCTGCAGATTTCTTTTGTTTCTAATGAGAGGTAGGGGTGGTGTATGGGTAAAGTTGCAACAGAAGGTACTGTTCCTCTTCACCAGCAGCACCACAGCGGGCAGGACTCTCTCACAATTCTCTGAGTTCACTGTGAGCACTTGTGAAGTTCCCATAGATGAACCTAGAGTTGTCCTACAGACAGTGAGCAGGTTAGACCTTGTATGTCTGTATCACCCTATCATTGCATGTAGGTTGTTCCAAAGTCATGCATCGGAATGGCAGGTATCTCTAGCTGATGGCCACATCTAGAGAGGATTGAGAGTTGAGGATGATTAGCTGGTAGCACCTAGAAGACTAAATCCTGAGCTGATTTGGGTAATGTATCGCAGCGTCCACTACATTGAGCAAAAGCATGCACATACTTTATGACTCTGGATAGATACTACCAAAAGTACCACAATTTTCCAGAAATTGTTACAGCAGAGATATATTTAATATTTTCATCTCAAGTAGAAATAATAAAAATAAATTCATCAAGTTTATTGTGAGAATTAAATGAGGTAAATATGTATAACCTCAGAAAAGTATCTGGGATACAAACTAAACTGTAAACACTTTTTTTTAATAAAAAAAAAAAAAACATTGTTTTTAAAAATCAAGTGTATGGACTACTTTTGGATTGTTTCTGTCATTGATTTGTGTGCCTATCCTTTCACCAATATTTTGCTATTTTGATTGCTGTGGTCTTTTCACTGTTACTCAACAATTTACAGACTTGATTTTTGAACAGTAAATTCTTGGCATATGTTTTTTTTCTGCATTTTTGTCATTTTGTTATTTTATTGTCATATCTAGGCTGTTGTCATTGTAATGTTATTTTGTAATGACATGAGAATATATAGTGTGTATTTCCCAACACAATGGACACCTATGGATGTTTTCATTAAAAATCTATTTTTCAAGCTTAATATCACTTGTACTTCTTCTCTTGTGGGTTAGCTGTCCATACCCTTCACCTAGTTCCCATTAAGATATTATTCCTATTGATTTATCAGAATGTTTTTTTCATATATTTAGCATAGTCAACTGTAGTGCATGCACATTAAATATGAGTAGGTTCTTTATTGGTTCTAACAGTTACAGAGACATACCAGGCATGGCAGGGCCAGGACAGGGGCAGGGTAAGGGTCAGGGAGGTATGAAAGTCCCCAAGGACCCCAAGAACCTTAACACTCCTTCCCTGGCCTCTGCCTCAAATTATCTTTCTCTCTGTATTCACCTGGCTCCTCTTTTATGCCACCCCCCCCCAACCTGGGGCAATTCTATCTTTTTATGCTTTCCTCCCAGGCCCAGGTGAGCCCACTCACACATGTGCACACCCACTGGGCCCAGGCATGTACAATCATAGGGAGGGCACAGTATCACAGGTACTGATCATAGCAGCTGATAGAAGGAAGCCTGACCAACTCATTTACCCTACATCATAATTTACTAGTCATATAAACTAGAAATATTTCTTCTTTCATTATATCTTTTGGCTTGTTTAGAGTAGATCACTATGTTTTTACATTTTTGCTATAGGAAGCCTAATTAGTGGATCAATGTAAAAAACATTGATAATGATGACTGTGATGATAAAGATATTAATGTTGGCAAATATCTTTTGAATATTTACTATCATAGCATGGTAAGAAGCAATCACTCATTCATGCAAATATCTTATTTAATTTTCAGCATGAATCTATGAGAATTTTCTTTTATATGCATTTAATGGATAAGAAAACAGGATTAGAAAGATTCAATGACTTGCACTGACCTGGTAAGTGGAAGATCTGGGACTAAAAATGAGTCCCCCAAAATTTCTCAAAGTACACTCTGCAATACTATCCCATGAAATACAACATACACACATGTGTACAAATATGCACATACCCTCACACAGAAACACACTTTCCCAGTCCTTCCTTTGGAGCCTAGAAGACAGAATCCACATCCAGTCTGGAATTTCCAGGAATCCACAAGGCTCTAGTATTGGTGCTTTCTCATCCTGGCTGACAGGGGAAAGCACTGGCCACAGCAATTTCCAGAGAATAATTGTCAGCACATGAACTTCAGGCTTGTTAATGGTTGGCTTTATAAATCTAGAATGTTAAACAAT
This sequence comes from Uropsilus gracilis, assembly GCA_004024945.1. NCBI lineage: Eukaryota > Metazoa > Chordata > Mammalia > Eulipotyphla > Talpidae > Uropsilus > Uropsilus gracilis. The sequence goes on from PVHY01001985.1 coordinate 103,341, forward strand.
TTCATGATCATTTTTTTAAATTAAATCCTACAGAAAGAATGCAAGTATTTCAGGCCCTAAATTAGCATTATAGTATGTGTGTGTGTTTGTGTGTGTGAGAGAGAGACAGAGAGAGACAGAGAGACAGAGACACAGAGAGAGAAATCGATCTGGTAGAATCTTGAATATCTGGTTCTAGAAATAGTTCATAGATATTAGCATATTAAAAGCTCTAAGTGATACTTTAGGAGAGAAACTTGTTTAACTTGTGTAACCTAGGATTTTCCCCCAAATTATTTTCATCTTGGGTCCTCTATTTCTCATTATACCACTAACCTACTTCAGAAACAATGTTCTACTTCACACACTTGGTAAAGTGCCACATTATACCACTGAATCTTTCAACTAGAGGAGGTCTTCAGAACCCAGTTGCCTAGGATTCTGTTCACTTATCCTCGATACAGATGAAAAGAGAGCGACCTAATCAAATTAACCAGTGACTCAAAGTGGGGAAGAAAATCTCCTATGCCAGATAACAAAATAAGGATTTAATAATCTGGAACAATGGACAGAAGTAAATAAGATAAAATCTGACAGGGATAAATGCAAAATCTTGCAGTTAAGTTCAAAGAAAAATCAATGACATGAGTACAATTTAAGAGAAAGCTTGATTTCCCAGCAGTTTGTCTGAGGAAACCTGGGGGATTTAATTGATCATAAATTCAATAAAAAACAATTAAAATGTATTCAATAAATAACAACCTAAAATTTTAAACTTGCATGAATACAAAGGAAGTATGCAGAGTGGAGAAGTTGGTATCCATTCTCCTGGCCACTGTGCTAGCAAGAGGGTGTCTGGAGCATTGTGCTATTCCTGGCAGTGTGCTTCAGGACAGCAATGAATAGCAATCCAGAACCTAACCAGATGGTGCTGACTTGGAGTCCAGCAACTGCCACCTTTTGAGCAATAGTAGAAACAACTCAAGCTGTTTAGTCTGGCATGAAGTAGATCTGGGTGGCTGTTAGGAGTGGGTGATTATACTGGATACTTTTTGCTTATCTCTCTTATTCATTCATTTCACATCTTTTCCATTGTGCTTTGTGTCCCTGCCCTCTATCTGCCAGTGGGAGGTAGCAGGGGAACATTGCAATGTAGGAAGAGAGTAAGGAATGTAGTTTTCTTGACTGCTTCTCAGATGGCTTGAGACATGATTCTCTCCTTTAGCTTCAGTTGTTCTGAAACTGAATCAGGTAACCTTTTCTTCCCCTTGACCATTCAGGGTTAAGGTCTTGCACTAGCTAGCACTGGGGTGGGTGCTCCTAAGATTTGCTTAACTCTGCTCATTTCTTTATAAATACCATTTCATCGTGGTCTTCTCAATTATCCTGCCTAAGTGTGTGAGCTGTTTCCTGTTGGGACCAGATTCGTACTGATTCTGTAATGATTGGGATGTTTGTATGAATATTTCAAGGGCTGTCATATGGGAAGTGGTGGAATTGAGACAAGAGTGGAAGCTATGTGAAGATTAGATCCTGTACTCATTTATTCATTCAACTAATCTTATTAAGTCTCTACTACATGCCAAGCTCTATGTGGAACACAAGGAAGACTGAATGCTCACAGAAGAGAGGATTATTCTACAAGATAGGAAACATTCCTGGGAGAAAAAAAAAAAGACCTGGAAGGTGAGTATGGAATGCTAGGGAAAGAAACAAGAACCTGGACAGGAATGTTTCAGGAAGAGGAATTTATATATGAGAAGGCAAGAGTGATAGTGTAAGCTTATTCTAGGAATTGAAGAAGATTTCAGTCTCTAGAATTTCCTTCTCCCAGTTGAGTGAGAGGAAAGAGGGTATCAAGGGATGAGAAGAGGCACCTCTAGTCTGGTCTCCATAAAAGTTGGAAAAAAGACATAAAGATTTGAGAATTCACTCAGTGCCATTATGAACTGGCTAAAATGCCCTTATGGGCCTTAGGGGCCTGGAAGACAAAATCCACATCCAATCCAGAGCCTCCAAGAATCTACAGGGCACTAGTATTGGTGCTCTCTCATCCCAGCTGACAAGGGAAAGGCACTGACCACAGCAAGCTCCAGAGAATGACTGTGCCAGCACGCAAACTTCAGGTCTGCTGATAGTTGGATCTATAATCTAGAATATTGGACAAGTTGACTGTTTTTAAAAAATAAAAATTAAACAATGCAAAAATTAGGAAAGCAAACATCTCAGACCCTTGGTCAACCTCACATGTTGGTCTCACTGGGCAAAGTCTGAGCACTCCAAAGGGTGAGGTATAGTCAAGCACAGCATCCCTCGTATTTTGGAACTCATTCACAAGGACCGGGCAGATCTGTGTGATAACAGCTGTGCGCAAATGCCAATGCTGGGGCGATAATTATAGAAACCTCATTATGCTTGAATGGGGGCCAAAACATTGCCCTGCCAGCAAGGAGGGTTTGAGGCTGCAAAACTGGCAGTGTTTAGAGCAAGTTGGCTTTTGCAGCCAGCACAGGCATTTGAGATGTGTCAGGGAGTTCTCCTGCTTGCTGGGAACGAGTGCCCCTAGTGCCCACTTCTGTCTTATATGTGACTGCAACAAAACAGCAGCTTTGCCAATAGGACTCAATTTTTAGTCACTACTCCACTAACTCCTGTTTCAATGACTTATCTTCATATTCCATAGCACACCTCTGTCTTTTTCCTCCAGCCCCCGGAATGGGTTCATGTTACTTCATTTTCCAGTTATAGAAAGCATTTGATTGGAGTTGGGCAGCTTGCTATAGCTCTGTGATGACAATGATAATGACACCAGCCTGATTATCCAGTCTTCTGATAGCCTTAAATGAAGACAGATTTATTTTGACTAAAATATCCATTAGCAAAGGTAATTTAAAATTATCAATCTATATTTGGAATTGTAAGAGTTACAATAGCATAGGCGAGGTCTTCTGAACGCTGCCAGGATCACCAGGGCTGACAGGAGGGGATCACCCAGAAAAGGGAAAAAGAAAGAGGTAGCTGATGTTGGAGCAACAGCCAGGAAGGAGGGGACAAAATGTAGTGAAGTGAATGTGTGAGGATTTAATTTTCTTCATGGAAAATACACTATTATCAAAAAACAGCTTTCCCTACTGGTACTTTTGCTTTTACCAATAGAGGTGAAGAAGTACAATTTTATGTAACACATATAACAGGGAAAGTAGAACGGTGACCCTGGGAAAATTACAGTATTAAAAGTAATAAGCCTGCCATTGCCAATAAACCACACAGACACCATGCCGTGCTATCTTGAGTATAAAGGTGACATTTTCACAGTTATTCCTATAGCAACTTCTGTAAATGCAACTGCATTTTGACCATGATGCTATCACACAGAGATTCTTTCTAGAATTTTAGGATTTCTGAGCTTTTGTCCTTCAAGACCCAGGACATGCATTTCCTTAAGACTGCCTCACAACCTGGATGATATGCTTGCACAGTATCTTCTTTTCATGAAAATGATTTCTATTTCCATATTTGGTAATTGCTTACTTACCTTTTCTTCCCTCTAGATGACTAGCTTCTTCAAGACAAGAACCATGGTTATTCATTTCTGAATCAATGGCATCTACCAATGTCTGTTTTTATAAATGTTTACATAGTTAAACTATTAATAAGCCTTATTTCTTATCCCATCCATTAAATCAAAGTGACTACAACTGTGGGGCAACTAAGTAAAATTACATTGACTAATCCTTTATAACCCGAAGATACTGGGATTTTAGAACACACTGTTTTCTGCCAAAATCAGAAAGTGAATGAAATTCTAAAGCAAGAAAATTGTTTAACTGAATAAGAATGTAAAAGGGAGCAAATAATTCTTTAAGGCAGAATTTTTTAGTTAAAAGTTTCACATGAAGTGTGGCAAGGATAGAATGGAATTTAGGTCTGGTGTATATGTAAATGGATACATAAAATTATAGAAAGACAAAAGCATTAATTTTTTTAATAGTCAAGAATTGAAGTCCAGAAGTAGTGATTACTAAAATCCTGAGTGCAAAAAAGATTGGATCCCTCCCCCATTTTTCTGAAAATGAAAAATCTGGCTTCATGAAAAGAAGTTAACAATAAAGGTGAGACTTGTTTCTTTTTTAGCATCAGTGGCTCAAAGGAAGTAGAAACTATTGATGATAAATATGAGAAAGGTCATTAACTTGAATTTTTATGTTTTCAAAAAAGAGCAATGGAAAAACATTAGACTTTTCTTGGTTATGTTAAAGGAACAGATAGCATATAAATTTAATAACTAGAACAGATTATATATTATATTATACACATATATATATGAATATATATATATATATGTACCTTCATTCTCTATTGTCCATCATTACAGAAATAAGAAAGAAGATTAGGGGGGATTAAGGGAGGTTTGGGGTACATAATAGAAGAGAAAGAAACATACATGTAAACCCACATGGACATACAAGCCTAAATATAAAAAGATCTATCCAAATAAAGACCCAATATAGGTTTCCATGACTTAGAATTTCCATTTTGTGCTATTTTAGAATAAGCTGGCAAAGCTAGCAAAGAGATTTTATATCATCTTTCAGTTTCTGACCTCAAATTCTCTATCCTTATTTAAAGGGTTTATGAGACTCTGGTGTTAATTATCTCTCTCTCTCTCTTCCTCTCTCTCTCGCTCTTTGAGAGAGAGAGATAGACCTCAAGACCTCTATTCTTGTTTTAAGAGTTTATAAGACTCTGGTGTTTGTTATCTCTCTCACTTATGAGAGAGAGAGAAATTCTTTTTAGGTCAGATCCTTTAACTAAAAGGGTCAGGTAGAATGGAGTTGAGAGAGAGAGAGAAAGAGAATGATTTAAAACATAAGAAGTATGTATACACAATGAAATACTACTCAGGCATTAAAAAAGATAAACTCTTGCTACCTGCAGCAACCTGAATGGAATTAGAGGGGGTACTACTAAACAAAATTATTCAGAAGGAGAAAGGCAAATACCAAATGGTTTCACTTCTATGTGGGACATAGAGAAAAAAACAAAGGATCTTATAAAACCAAGCCACAAGCAAACCCTAGAAATCTGAGTGTAGAATCAAGGCTGCCAAAGAGACAGGAAGCTGAGAATAAAGGAGAGGTGGGCACCAGTTGAATTTGGTGGAAGAATATGGATGCCTTGGTGGGCATGCTATGATTACATATACCTGAAGGGTGAGATCCTCTATCTTTAAATCATATACAGTGTTGTTAACTAATGTTACCTCAGTGAAATTTCTTTAAAGACCTAAAAGATATAAGAACTAGAAAGGAAATTTTTAGAGATTTTTTAATGTATCCCTTTGTAAAATTATTTTCATTGCTGAAAGAGACAGCATGGTATGTGTAGAGGAGGGAGAGGTCAGAAAATAGGTTCCATTGGCACTCGATTCTCTCCTTGGAGATATTCCAGGCTATTTGTACTTGAATCACTAATCAGTATTCCTGGAGTGGGATGAAAATTAGGAGTCTTTGAATTTCTGTTAATATACTGCTCCATTCAAGACCCAGTGTGTGTAAGGGAACTTACCATATATGAGTTTCCATCTTACAAAATAGAGACTTAAGCAGAGAACCAATCCTTGACACAATAACCATGGTCTACCAATGACAGTACTGAGTTGATTGTGGGGAACTTTTCTGAATTTATTTCATGCTAAAGTTTTTTTATTTTTTATTCTTTTGTAGGAATATATTAGTGATACTCTAGGATAGCATTGTCACTCTTTTTACTTCACCTATTAAAAATATTCCACTTGAGGACTTTGGATGCTTTGCTGGTGGGAAAACTCTTCTAAATTATAACAAATGGAAAAAAAAGAGTGGAAAATAATGTTGCAACACTAAGAAAAGAAACAAAATGTAAAGTGAACTCCCAAGAGAGAACCGAAAATGATTACTTGGATAAAATATTTAATATGAGATAAACTTTTAACAGAAATGAACCAGCTGGTTTAGTGATAGTACTGATCACAAAACTCTCAGAAGTTAAAATGAAAAGAAAGGACAAGAGTATCAACCACAAAATCACTTATATAAAATTGCAAACAACAAAGTTTAACAGTGATTGCACATATTATGAAAGTATAAAAACAAAGAAACAAAAAACATTAGTCTCAGGTTAGTATTATACTCTTAGAGTATAACGTGGTAGAAAGAGAACATGGAAATCTTCAACTATGTTTGTCTTACTTTCTTTTCAAAAGAAATAAAACTCTAAAGAGATATGGCAAAAATTTAAGATGTGTTAAACATTTATAAAAGGTAAATAGCTATTATACTGTTGTTTGTAATTTTTTTTATGTTTTAAATACTGTACATGAATATTTAAGACAGAATTTAAAAATGCACTATTTAAAAAAAATTCATCTTCATTTATTCAATTCCATAGCTATTGATTCAGAAAATGGTTAACATGTAATTTTGTAGTCTTACTATTTTTATGAACTTAATGTACTCATGAATCATTAAATGTCTTTTGTCACTGATAGCTTTTCATGCCAATATTATTATGTTTTATTGATCTACAATGACTATGTGATAAAATCAGTCTTCTTTCTGTTATTTCTACTGGCATTCTTTTCGGTATCATTAAAGTTCTTTTAACTCAATTGTATCATTGTTTTGCAGACCAACATCTTTTATGAATTTATGCCACTGGTGAGACCCCAAGATAACCCAAGGAATTGAGTGCCTTGTTATCATGACTTTGTGGTGCAAAATTGCTTCTTGCTTCACTTGTTGATTTATAAACACATTTCATTTCTCCTTGATCCACCAACATGTTTCAGTTAAGTGACGCGTCATTGCAAATAGTTCTTTAATACAGGAAAGAGACCTACTTCAGTGTATATTTTATACAAACCCTCATGAAATACCTTTTCCCTAACTCTTTCTTGGTGTGACCAATAAAAATATTTTTAGACTGACCTTTTTCCTCTTAGGAAGTGTTTTAAAAATCAGATCAAGGCTTGGGCATGCCAGCCTTTCATAAAGGAAAGTCATAGGCTTAAATTTATGTCCCTTAACAAGACAGAAGGAATCCTGCTACTCTAGAATAGAGGTCTATTACACTTTCCTTAAGGAGAAAGACTTTAAAAATAGAAATAAGAACAATTATTGGACTGTATTCTGATGACCAAAACAGTTAATTCTATTCCATGATATGTTTTAAGCTAGAATACACTTGCTCTCTATACTCCAAACATGGTTACAATGATTATATTTAGTTCCCAACTACCAGTGAAAAAAGTAGTGACAAGAGTTTATATGCAAAATACTTTAAAACACTCTCTGAAATTTGATTTAATTTTTCTTAGTCTATATTGACAGAACTGTAGACCTTTGGCATTAAGTCAAACTGAAATAAACATTATAAAATGAGTATTAAACAGATGAGAAAGAAATTGATTACACTAGAGATTGGAAAACTGGTTCACAGAGAAGAAAAACTTTAAAACCCTCCGTTTGTTCTTAGATTACACCAAAAACTTTGATAAAGAGTGGGGGAAGGAAAGATGATCGGGTTGAACTACAAGTACTGTTTGAGATGTTTGGAGAACAAAATTTCATTTAATATGGTCATAATCTATGATGAGGAGTGACCAGATGTCAGGCTTGTAGATTATTTATAAGTGAGTTCCTAAGTGTCATCAGTAGGAACCAAAACTAGCAGAGTGCTAAGGGTAAATCATTAGTATATACAAACAAAACCAGGCTACTTCACTGATCTCCATCCATAAACCTGCTAAAACAGAAACAGTTTTCTGTCTCAGACTTATTTCATCCTTAATACCAGACAAAAGAATGTTACATAATAATTAATGGCTCAGTTTCTTTAGACTCAAAGTATCAGTTATATCTTACCATAAACATTATTGCATAACACCTTTTCTCCCTCCTTTCCCTCTTCTTCCCCCCCCCCCAAAAAAAAAAATAGACCATGAACCCTTGGATCACCTGGGTGGTTCTTCTTGTCTGTGTCAGGCTAAGATGACCTTGTCTGGAAGCACTCTTCTGATTGGTTGAGCACAGTCTGGACTATAACATTCTTTCTTGAAATGACTTTCTTCCATGTGATTTATCATCCTCCAATAGTCTGGCGCAGCCTCTTTTGAGTAGATGCCTGTGGTCCAAAAAACTAGCCAGCAATTTGTAAGGTGTTATGAATCCTAGACCTAGAACTTCAACACCATTGACTTACCTTTTGATAGTAGAGGTTTCAAAGTCATGCTGCAAAAAACAAGGATTCAGAAGTCCATGGAAAATTATGCCATTTTTGCAGTCAATCTAGTTTGAAATTAGATGTTTAAAAGCTAAAATGCAGATATTAGATTAAGAAAATATGTCCTAAGATGGACATAATTGAGGTATTTTTGTCAGTGATTAAGTGCATCAGACTACTCGTTTATTTATTTAAAGTATCACAGTGGCATCCTGGAGAATGAAAATTCCATCAAGAACAAAAATTATGTTGGAGTCAGAATTTTGTTGTTCTAAAAAAGAAATCAGTTTTCTCAAGTCTAACTTAAAACAGGTAGTGAGTTAATCCCCTATCTACACCCAAAAAATGTTTTAGTGAACTGTTAAGATTCCATGAACAATAAGCAAAACTTACTTTTAATCTCTTTGGGGCAATAAGACTGGTAGTTCTAATTTCATAAATGTCAATTTGGATGCAAAGCAAAATTCTGTAACATGTGATTATTCAACAAGTAGCAAAATAGAAAAGAATCAACTCCATGAAGCCATACTTCATTCTTGGGAAAAAAAGCGAAAGCAATTTTCTGATGCTTCTTCATGGCAGATAAATAACAGGGACCAGATTCCTGTTAACCGTCACAGGTTTTGCAGGCTGATTAAATTTGCTTTCATTCATGTTTGATTAATAAGCGCTAATTTTGTTCAGGTGTTCTCTCAGACTTAGTTTTGTCCAGACATTACTTGGGTGGATATAATGGGCACTGTACTAAATGTACAAGAACTCTAGATTATAGAGTAATAATTCCGGAGGCAAATCTGTGTGCCCTTGATTCTTCTGGAGCCTGATTTCCTCAACTACTTAATATGCATGCTTTAAACTTTTCTTGCAAAAAGATTGCAAGTACAAATAAAATAATATTTAAAAACCTAGATGCATTTCTGGGAAATGAAAATGGGATACGGGTTAATTTGGGGTCAAAAACCTTAGAATTTTGCATACTTCCTGGTCTAAGAGTTATTCGTATAGGGAGATATTTTAAAGAAGCAGTGAAAGCTATACATGCAACTTTAGTGGCAAGAACACTTATTGCTATAATTTTATGACAGCACAAATACTGTAAATGACTAAAATGACCCAAATTAGGGGTTTGGGTAAGTAAATTACAGTAGATCTATTCAGTGAAATGCCAGGCAGCAGTGAGAAATGATGATGTGGAGCATTTTTATGAATGCATGTTGAATAGTTTCCATGTTATTAAATGAAAAATCTTGTAAAAAATAATATGTTCAGCATAATTGCATTTTTAAATTAAATGGTTATAAAAAGACTGGTAGAATAGGTGCTAAAATGTTATCAGTGGTTATCAATGATGGACACAGGGGATGATTTTATTTTCTTATTTTTGTTTAATACTATTTTATTTACATGTTACTTTTGTAAAAATTTTATTGCATTTCCTTTATTACAAAGGTTTATGGAATAAAATTTATAAGCATAAATCATTTATATGCTTACTTCTTGAATCAGGACACAATAATAATGAGAACTCAAATTCAAAACTCTGCATCTTTAAGAGCTTTGCGAACTGACATTTGTCCTTGTCACAGACAAAACACTTTTCTATTTATGTTTACAGCATTGAAGAATGTATAGTATCCTACAGCACAAGGAGGGAGATTTATAATAAAGCCCTCATCCCAGTGTATGACCATACCTGTAAATCATTCAATAGACTCACATTAAATATAAACCTCAAAGCAGCAGATGTATCAAACAAACAATAAAATTTGAGTGTGTCTGTGCTATCTGCATCTTTGTTTCTCTGTGTAAGCATGAATGTCTTGCTAAAATATATTCCAGAACCACCTTATTATTCATTCAGCATATATATTTTTTTTCATTCAACATATATTTACACTGGGGCTTCATATTATCAGCTGAACCTGGCACCATGATTCTGGAATCTCAGGTTCCTAACTGATTTTTGGAACCAAAGTCCTCCCAGCTACTCAACAGTGACTCCAGCATAGTGTAGGTCTTCAAAGTAGTATCAAATAAGCAAAAAAAAAAAAAATTGCTCTGCCCTCAGGGAACTTACTTCCTAGTTTAAAGGTGAAAATACATGCATTGAATAACTTGAACAGAAAGCCCTCATTTATCTATTTTGTGACAAAATTTAGTTCAAAAATATTTGTGATGGAATATTTGTCAAACAGTGTTGAGGATATAGTTCTTAGAATAGGATTCAAGGTTAATTAATGCCAAGAGGTATAATTTAAGGAAGGGAGAAAATAATCTTAGCCCCACAAAACTTGCCTCAAATCCAGAAGGACCCTCAAGAGCATCTTGTCCAAATGAAACTTGCTTGATTTTATGGAGGTGGAAATTAAGTGGGTGGAGAAATAGAAATATAACTTGGAGTAGGGTTAAAATAATGGATAGAATTTGGAGTAAAATAGTTACCTAAGTTGTGCTCTCTTTCTTTTTTCTTAAAATTACTAACATTTACTGAGTGAATTTAGTAGCCAATATCGGTGATATATTTGTGAAGTTTTTACTTTTGTCTTTATTGTGTTTATTGAGGTAATGTGGTTTTTTGAACTGTAGATATTTTGATATTTTTGAAGATACTACTGAATTTTTGAAGACAATAATAAGGTTAATGCTTTTAAAAAGTAAAACCTCAACACAAGATAATGCTCAATAGTAAAATACTAGAGAACATACACATGCTCACAGAACATGGGGAAAGTGGATGAATACATGTGTGTTTCTTCAAAATCCAGGTTTTATGTGAGATTTATTTTCTATTAAATATTTTTCTGGAGATTTTTTTTTTATTTCTCTCATTTCCTAACCATAAGCATATTTTACTTTTATATCTTTGTGTTGGTTTCTCTGATTTTACTAATGGTAGACGGATTTGAGACAATGATAAGCTACAGATAAAGGGTGATGACCTATTCTAAATATACTGTTTATCCTGCCTCTTCATCCATAGATTGTTAGTCTGGTGGTTGTTTTAACTTTAACCCTACAAATATGATGGTAGAACTGAGATTACTAGTGAGGCAACAATGGGAGAGGGGAGAGTAAAGTGGAGAGGGAGCACAAGTGACTATAGTAATGAACTATAGGTGTTTGTTGGTGGGTATGGCGTGCTAACAACATCTGAAAGGGGGAATCCTACACTTTTAAAACACAAAAAACATTGTAGGCCAATGCCATACAATAAAATAATAAAATATAAAGTTACTGTGATTCTTGAGATTGAGAGGGAAAAGTTAGTAATGCAGTAGGAAGAGAAAAAATTGTTCTTTGAGAATGAGGTTAAAACACTGTATTTGTTTTACGAGTACGAGTTCTCACTTTTTCAAATGTATGTTACCATATCACACCCACCAACAAAACAACACTAATCATCCACCATTGTGGTTTGGGTCACCTCCTGCCCTTGTGTTCATTGTTGACACCCTACCTCTCTGGTAGCCTTAGTTCTGCAATGAGATTTCAAGGGTTAATTTTTGTCTTTCCCTTATTTTAATTATTTATATTTCATATGTATTAGTGCAGTTTTATTTGTTCTATTTGTCTTTCCCTTGACATATATGCACACACACAGACAGGCACTCACCTGATCAATTCATCTATTATTGGGCACTTAAATCGTTTCCATAGTTCAGCTATTGTAAACAAAGCTGCAGTGAACAAAGAAGTGCATATGTCCTTTCAAATTAGAGTTTTTGTATGTTTTTTGTTTTTGTTTTTGGTAGATACCTAGGAGTGGAATTACTGGATCATATGGTAGATCTATTTTTAATGTTTTAAGAAACATCCATATAGTTTTCCATAGAACCAGAACTAGTCTATATTCCCACCCAAAAGCAAAAATAAATAATAGATATCAAATTAAAAAAGCTTCTGCACAATGAAATAAACTGTCATTAAAACAAAACACCTTACTGAATGGAAGGAAACATTTGCATATCATACATTTGACAAAAGGCTGATAGCAAAGTTATGTAAAGAACTCATACAACTCAACGACATGGAAACAAATAACCCAATTAAAAATTGGTAGAAGAACTATATAGACATGTCTCCAAAGAAGACACACAGATGACCAATAGGTACTTGAAAAAAAAAGTATTCATCATCCTTTATCAGGGAAATATTACTCAAAACCACAATGAGATAACTCCTTATTCCAGTGAGAATGGTTCATACCAAAAAGACCAGAAAAAAAAAGTGCTGGTGAGAATGGAAAGAAAGGAATGCTCATTGTGGTTTTGATTTGCATTTCTCTTATTACTAGTGACCTTGAGCAATTTTCCATGTGCCTGTTGGCCATTTGTATTTCCTCTTTGGAGAAGTGTCTTTTTAGTTCTTCTCCCCATTTTTTGATTGAGTTTCTTGTTTTGCTTTTGTTTAGTTGTGTGGGTTCCTTGTGGATCTTCATTATTAGACCCTTATCACTCTTGTGGAGGGCAAAAATATTTTCCCATTTGGTGGGGCTTCTTTTTGTTTTTTTTTTCTGTTGTCTCTTTTGCTGTACAGAAGCTTTTTAGTTTGAGGTAGTCTCATCTGTTTATGTTTTCCTTCATTTTTTTGCCATGTGTAGATGTGTCCAGAAAGGGATTTCTGAATTGTAATTCATGGAGGGTTTTGCCCAAGTTTTCCTCTACGTGTGTTGTGGTTTTAGGTCTGATATCTAAGTCTTTTATCTGTTTTGAATTAAGAATGTCCCACATCCAAAGAACGGGCAACAACAAGTGCTGGCAAGGATATGGAAAGACATGAACATTCTTACATTGATGGTGGGAATGTAAACTGGTCCAACCACTAAGGAAAGCTGTGTGGAAGACCCTCAAATTAATGAAAATGGAACTACCATCTGATCCAGCAATTGCTCTTTTGGAAATTTACCCAAAAGAGACCTCGATGTGGGTATAAAGGGACACCTGTGCTTGGATGTTTATTGCAGCACTATTTATAATCACAGGATTTGGAAGCAACTTAAATGCCCCCAAACAGATGACGGAATGAAAAAGATGTGGTATATATACACAACGGAATATTACTCATCAATTAAAAATGACAAATTGGATGATTTTATGATAACATGGATGTACTTAGAAGAAATAAATCAAAAAGAAAAAAACAGAAACCAAATGGTTTCACTAATATATGGGATGTAGGGAAAAAATAAACAAAAGCCATGAGGAAAAGTCAAAACAAGCTAAACAACAAACTGAAGTACACAATTTTCTGCAGGGGGACACAGGGGGGATGGTGGGAAGGGTAGGGGGGTGGATCCCTGGGATTACAAAGATGTGAAATTTATATATAAATAAATTTTTAAAAAGAATGAAAGGAATGCTCAAACACTATCACTAGAATAGCAGAATTTAAGACTAGTTTGGCATAAATTGACAATCCTTCATTTGTCAGAACATGGTACATATTAAGTCTTTCTCCATCCCTATCTCTTTGTCTCTCTGTTTTGACCCTGATTACTTTCAAGATGCTCTGTGAGGATAGCTGAAAGCATCATTGGATTCATCATTTATTGAACATATATGACACTGCTATTTAAAAAGTTACTGCTGTGATATAATCGCTGAGGTTAAAGTGAAATACACTAAGTACAAGTTTCATTTCTCAAAAAACATTCCCAATAAGTCAAACCAAAGAGTGGAAAATCTGACTTTTAACTATAGAATAAGGAAAAATATCTGTGCTTTGTCCAATCAAACACTGGAAACCAAGTAAACTCCTTGGAAAAGCTTATTTTTTATTACCAATTTATGAGTTTAGGAATGAAATGTTTTAGGAGCCTCATTGCTAAGCCAGAGGAATCAATATTTTTCCATTAACAGGCAAGCTGTCGCATAAACAAATCAGCTGAAAACCTCCATTTAACAGGAAAAATGCCTGCTCCAGAGGCATGCCACAGCCAGAATTTTGTACATTTTAGTCTCCTAAGCTGGGCCAGCAGAAACCTCACCAGCTTCTGTTCTAATTTGCCCCATACCCATTTAGGATAGTCTAACTCACTTTGCTAAATCATATGCTACAATGCGTGGATTCAAGAATTAAGCTTGCTTTCTGTTACTTGAGTAAGGAATTTGGGGCTTTATAGCCATTCCATTTTTCACATCCCTTCTCCCTCTGCTGGAGTTACAAATGTAACAGATCATGAGGTTTCCTGGCAAGGTTGAAGTTATAACTTTTAGAGTTAGAAAGAAAAAGAAGGACTCTAAGACTAAGGTAACTACTTTTTCAAAGTCTTCTCTTTAGCAGAACCATTTAAGTGTCCATCCTATGTTTTGTTTTTTTGTCCTTCCGAATCCTAAAATAAGAGCCAGACTTTATAACAAAGTCCTTTATATTAAATGGAGGTAAGGCTGAATGATATTAAGATGAACTGATGTATGCTGAAAGAATTTTTAACTTACCACTAAATATATTCACACTTCTCTTTGAACAAATTGAAAAGTCACTCATTTAACCAATAACCAATACAAGGTGCCAGGCATTGTGCTGGACACTAAGGATTAAACAACCTTCAAGATACAGTCCTTTTCCTGAAGAGAAATACAATGTGAATACAAAATATTCCCCATGTAATGGGATTTGCAAGGTGTGCTACACATACAACCTTTTTAGAATAAATTTGCCGCATAGAGCAAGATATAACTCTATGTGTGCATTCACATGTATCTTTTAGGTCTTTTTTTTAAATATCATAGTGGTGATAAGGACAAGTTCGTCCTGCAACATTTATCAAAATTACTTTTGTTAGAATTACATGGAAATGGTTAAAAAAAATGAAAACTTGGGCCCATTTCAGTTTTAATTAACCTGACTTTCTGGACTTAGGGCCTGTGAATCTGAACATTAATTCAGCTTCTAGTTGATTCCATTTACATGAAGCTTAAGAAAATGCTGCTATATGAACAAGGGGCAAGAATGACCTTTAAGTTGGAAGTGTAAAGGTCCACCTCTGGGATGGAAGTGCCAAGAAGCACAGATGCTTCCCCACAGTTCCTGGATAGACGTGGGCATCACCTTCCAGGGAGTTCTGCTATATCCCCAGAGGGGGACAGAAATGTTTACTAGGGAAACATGCGATCCTTGGAGAAGAAGGGCTGCAAATAAAAACTGAAGAATGAGCACTTTTGCTTTTGCTACTCAATGGTTTTGCAATATTTAGTGGGTCACTTCTCTAATAGTATCTCTTTCTTTTAAAGATGAAACAAAAATCACAAAAGAAACCCCATCAAATGTAAATCAAAGCCTTCTCTGCCTATCTGATTAGGCTATTGTGGGATAATACCATGGTAGTAACTAGAGAAAAATAAAGTACCTAATAAATGCCAAATATTCAGCTTGCTCTAATATTGCCATTTCTCCTGGAAGTACCTGAAAGAAAAGTCATACCCTTTCTCTTTGGAAATGGGAGATCTAGCTGGTTCTTCCTTACCACTTTCTTCCTGCCAAAGACTAAGCAATAATTCCCCCTACATTCCTTCCTGCTCAATCCTGAAGCAACCACAGGAATGTGGACAAGGTCACTGTGGCTTGATTCCTGGATCAGAGGCAATATAATGAGCCCACTGTCTGCCCTCCTCAACATTTCTTATTTTAACTCAGGAAATCTGTAAACTCAGAACCATTGGGATTATTAGCATGTGTTTACACCAGGCATAAGAAAGCAGTAATCTATTATCACAGTAACAAGATTTTCTGTGACATCTTTGTCTGACTGAACTTTCTTAAATGGAAATATCTATAGCACCACTCACAAGAACAGTGTATTACTTTACTTACCTACAGCTGCTTTACAAATTGGCCCAAATTATTGTGGCTTATATGAAAAAAAGTTTACTATTTCCTGGTCTTTGTGGGTCAAGAATGTGGGAGCAGCTAGATCGGATCCAGGTCTTTCACAGGGTTGTAATTACGGGTCAGCTGAGGCTGTAGTATCATGTAGGAGAGGATCAGCCTTCAAGTTCTGTCACATGGTTATTGGCAGAATTCAGTATTTTGGGATCTGTTAGATTGAGGGCCCCAGGTTTTTTATGAATGTTGGCCAGAGGTTTCCTTCAACTACTTGCCATGTAGACATATCCACAGGGCCATTCACACCATGGAAGTTAGCTTCCTTCAAAAAGAGGATTCTCTGAGAGGAAAAGAGAGAGGTTTTTATTATAATCTAATCTCAAAAAGGGACATCTCTTAACTTTGGCCATATCCTATTATTAAGAATTAAATCACAAGGCCTAGCCCAAACCAAAGGGCAGGGTTTTTACACAGGGCAAAAATATCAGAAGGCAGAGACCACTGGGTGCTCTCTCAGAGGCTGTTCACTGCAGGAACATAATCCACTTTGTTTACAAGTCAAGAGAAAACAGGGCTTCCAAGCTTGGTTAGTGGTTTGTCAGTCAGTCAATGAACAATATTTGTTGTTTATCTTCTTTATGTAGAAGTTATTCAAATAAGGTCTGTGTAATCATGTTAGGGAAGTTTTCAAGGGCACATATGGATTATATAGAATTTATAGAGGAACTATAGCAGAGCATTTGAGAATACTGACTATAAAATCAAGAGTTTTTAAATTTGAGCTCTGACTTAAGCTCTTAGTAGTGTTACGGGGCTATCCCAACTGGAAACAGGGTGACCTGGGTGTGAGTTTTCACCTGCATGCTTAGAAGAGCTCAGAACAAGACTCAAGGGCAGATACAGAGGGAAAAGTTAGTAAATAGATGTATTTACAAGGGAAATGAGAAGAGGGAGAACACAGAGAGAGATATTAATCGATCAATACATCTGACCTGTAATGCTATCTGAAGGCAGGCAAAACCAGGAGCCTGCATATGTTCAGTTTCACACCAAGTATAGCTGCTTAACTCCACCCTTAGTTTCCAGCAACACCCTCTTCAGGACGTGGAGAGTCAGATTCATGGCATGATGGGTGTTATAGTCCTCAGAGACTGAGAACTCTTTGGCATGGTGGTGGGTATGGAATCCATAGAACATCACTAAGGGGAGTTCATTCAGGACATACTGTTTCCCCAATAGTTTTAGTGTGACTTTGGACAAATAAGTTGATTTTTCTGTCCCAGTTTATTTGCCTATATAGTTAAGGTTGAAAATTATTCCTGCACTATTGGGTTATTATAAGGATTAAATCATTTATGTCTGTATATCCATCTGTATTATGATTTATTAGGCCTTTGTATAGGGTAGAAGTCATTTCTGATTGAAGAATGTGAAATTCAAGGCTCATTTTACCAGTATTTAGACCTCTACTGGCATTGCATTTTCATTTGTTTTCCCAATTATACCAAGGAGTTGATAATGCTTTAATATCTCCAATGAATATGTTTCACTTTTTTCTCCCCTCACAGCTTTCTTCTCTTGGAGGGTCAATCTATACAGTTTTGACATATTCCTTAGCAAAATCCACTATTATAGTTTTATGGTAACCCATTTTAAGGTAAATATGATAGACTAGAGGAATAATTCCTCCATCCACCAAGTTTGAAGAGTGATTTATTCATGATGACAGGGTAAAGTGAGCTGGTTTCCCAAGCTGATATAAAACAGGTATTAGGAATTTTGTCCTTCCTGGTCTCTTACTCTTAATTAAAAAGTGTCTTATTCTGATTCACATCTTTATTTTTCTTCTGGCTTTGTCATTATTTTTCTCATGAATAGACATCACTTTAAGTTTTCTTACTATTTTTATTCAGGGTGTGTCTGCAGAAATCAGTGCCCCTGGCCTCTAGCATTTATCTCAATGAGACTTTACTCCCCCAGTCAGTGTTTACATTCTCTTGAGAAAATATTTCAGCCTCAGTCTTGAAATTTTTTCCCTATTTCCCTTCTACTGCTACCCTCTTATTTCCACCCATGTCTGGTTCTAGTCAGAATAGGCTGATGGGACCAAGGACTGCTATTGTGCAGTATGTTCCTGGGAACCTTGTAGCTAAACATTCATGTTTAGCTACTCCTCTGAGTTCTTGTTAGTTTGGGTGCCTTTAGTTGCCTGGGGCATAGGAAATAACATGTGTTTTGATTGATAGCTTTGAGTTGTAAAAGATAAATGATGGCGCTCATCCTCAGCCAGTTACTGCTGCTGAATAGTACAGTTCTATATGACAAGAAAAGTATCCTGTTAAAAGAAAAGAAAACCAAGTATCAGCAGGTTACTATTATAAATAAGTCTGCTTTCAGGTATTCCTTGAGATCAAGTGAACTAGGCCTTTCCCCTGAAACTTGAATACACTCCATATTTCACATTGCTGAGGAGTTTAAAATCACTTGGCCTCTAGTGACTTCAAAGTTTCACGAGGAATCAAATAGGGAGGCTGGAGCAAAAAGAGGATCAACAATTATGAACACTAATTACATGCCAGGCTCTGAGCCCAGCACTTTCCCTCTTTAGCTCACAATAACCTTTGAGAAGTAAATAATACCATTCCCATTATAAATGAAGAAATTGAGAGCCAGAGAGGATTCCAAAATTACACTTAGATGACTGATCTAAGATTTCATCTCTGTTGTTTCTGAAGCTAAAAGCTCACACCTACTATGCTACATGGAAGTATGGAAAGATGCCATAGTGGTGAGCATTGTTTACACCCAGTTACACTATACAATAAATATATTTAAAATCTATATAATACTTTCTAAAGCTCCAGGTACTGCTAGGAGTTTTAATTAATTAAATCATTATAACTACCTTATGAGGTGGTTGTTATGATCTCCTAAGTGACAAAGCTGGTATCTAAAGGCAATATGGTACCTGGTACCATGGTCTTATTAATACACCTATGGTCTTATTAATACACTAATATATTTGATTGATGTTTCAGCTCATTAGCTTTAGTTATCTACTGCAATATTACAAACTGTCCCCAAGCGTAGTAGATTGAAAATGATTTTATTTATAATTTTGAGTCAGGTAATCAGGAAGGTCTCAGATTCATCTTTCCTAGGTTCATGTGGCATTAGTTGGGTGACTTGGGGACAGAGGCCCTACTTCCAAAGTAACTTATTCACATACATACCTCTTGCTTCATTTGTTCATATTCTCTCATCTTTGTCTCCTTCCCCCCCTTGCCAATCTTTCTCTATCTCTTTTCATATGTTACCTCATTTTCTATGTGACTTAGGTTTTTCACAATATGATAATTTCAGACTATCATATTGGTAACTGGTTTTAAGATGCAGGAAGAAGAATTTTCTAGACCAACTAATGACTTTGCCTAGAATTGGTACAGTATTGTTTCAATTCTAGTACTCACAAAGCCTGCTTAGACTTAAAAGATAGTGAAATAGAAGCCACCTTTTGGTAGTAAGTAGCAAGGTCACATTGCTAAAAAGCATGTGGGGTGGGTCATTTTTGAAAAATGTAATCTGCCACACCCTCTTCTCCAGCATAATCAGTCATGGTTTAGAAACAACTTAAATGTCACAAACAGAATCAATCTGTTAAAGGAATTGTTGTTTACCTCGCAGTGCTGTGTCATTTATATTAGCACTGCAATTTCAGAGCATGTCCTTACATAATATATGAAAGCATGTCATGTACATTAAGTCTACCACAAAGCAAACTAATGATGTGTTTTTATTGAATAAAATTTTATAATTTTTTATGCCTAGGAAAATTATTCAGCAAGATACCCATGCTTAACAAAGATTTGAAATAATCTCCAGTATCCAGGAAAAAAAGTTTATTGAGGGCAGAGACATAGATAATACATAATTTGTGTTGTGGAATAAGTATTGTTCATAAGTCACAAATGTGGGTCTTTGATACTTAGTCTAGAATAAGAGAGGGAAATCTGCTGATCATCATGGCCACATCCCATTCCAGGATATGGAAGCACATTTCTATCTTGGAGGATTTTAAATACAGATTATGCCTGACTGGACTGACTATGAAAGAGCATGCCAATCAAAAGCAATTAAGCTGAGAGCAGCAGTTACACACTCAGATCGCATGACTTGCTTTCTGTACCATGTAGCTTTGTCACGAAAATGAGAAGTGATATGCATTCAAAATGAAGGTGTCTTTGTTGTGTGGATTCCATGACTGATGATAACACTTTCAACATTTTAATGAGATGCCAGTGTTGCTAGAATTACCAAGTAAACATTAAAATAACAATAACTTTCCTGTGAATGTGGCATGCTGTTATAATCTAACTACAGAATTAACTCTGTTTCCATTCTCACCATTTTATGTGTTCAGTAAATATTTTTCCAATATAACTGTACCTATGTTTCACTTTACTGAAACATGGCATCAACAGGTTTACCATACTGGGCATCTATGTTCAGGTCATTACCACTGTTGGAATTAAGCATCTTCAGGAATTTTGTAGCTGCATTGTCCAAACACTGTGTCAGACCTAGGAGCTCACAAAGAAACAGATCCAATTCAGCTGGATCCAGATCTTGACCAAACTCACACAGAGCCTAGCAGAAAACTACTTTCTCTAAGTCTAAGATAAAAAATAAAGATCTAATTTTTGTGAATTTTTAAAATTGAAATGCAGAATAGTCAAGTAATCGGTCCAAATTCATAAAAGGAAATAAAGGAAGGGAGCAGACAGAAACAAATCCTTGAAATCTGACTACTGAATGCTGAGGCTACCAGGAGGAAAGAGTGAAGATGAAAACAAAGGAAGGAGGTGTCCCAGTGGAATATAGTGAAGGATTTTTGGGGTTCTGGAGATAAGTGTATGGTGATAACATATTTGTAGAGGTATGAACCTATACCCATAAAGTATAGACAGTGCTGTAAACCAACATTATCTCACTAAACATGATTAAAACATAAAATAAAATGGCCACTTAAACTAGCATCAAAGTAAAAAACATTTTAGGAGATGTAACATATCTGCACATTCAAAACTACAAAACACTACTGAGAGGAATTTTAAATAAAAAATAATTTCCTGAAGAAAAAGAAAGATTTAATCATACAACTCTGAACCAGACACATTGTCCAAACTTTTTGGCTACACTTATTATACCTTTCCTTAGACTCAATGGTAAGAGTAAGTTTGGGATGATCACATGGGTATTCACAAGAGCAAAGAACACTTATTCACTTTTACTGAATTTTGATGAACTCTTTCTGAGGGGTGCTGTTGCATGATTTGACCTCATACAATATTATGTTATCTGTTCCATAGCGATCCTAAGTAGAATCACTTAAATACTCTTTAACCAACAGTTTAAGGATGGAATCTGTGTGGGAAATTACTTTTACCCTGTGCTTGGCCATTGTTCTAAAGAGATCTTGCATTCTTGGATTCTTAGTGCTTTGATGAGATCTGACCTAAGTACCAATAGATGATCACGTTGTTGATGAAATTAAGGGAGTCTTTTACAAAGATGGCAACACATGAAGATATCTCTACAAATAAGGGGAATGAAATGTCAGAATGACCATGGTTTCCTGTCACTGCAACTGAAATACAGCTAATTTGATATGTATCTATTATGGATCAAGTTCCTAGGAACTAGACACTGGGAGAGAGACAGAGATACAGAGAGAGAGAGAGAGAGAGAGAGAGAGAGAGAGAAAGAGACAGACAGACAGAGAGACAGAGAAACAGAGACAGAGAGAGACAGAGAGAGAGACTTTCACAGGAGGTTTGTTGAGGAATGTTTGGGGATTAAAAACTATTGAAGAATGGAGAAATCGATATTGGATTTGGGGAAGGAACTAGCTAAATTGAGAAGCAATTACAACAAAGACCACAGCTAATCCTGTGGGAGCTGATGACCTGGAAAAGTCAGAAAGAATGTGCCATATTGAGGCAAGTGAGGTATTTTACATCTACATTGAGCAAATATTGGTTGTCAGATTCCCTACAAGAAATGGGTATGGCCTTGGGTGGGGCAACTTTTCAGCAGAAGACAATTTCTACCCAGGACTAACAACTAAGGTTTTTAGCTGCCAATGCTCTAAAAAGGCGAGGGATCAAGTGCTTCAACATTCAGGCAGCATCTTAAGCAACATATTACAACATCTACTATAGTGCTTATAGATACAGCAAACACTCCTCAACAATCAAGGCATTTGGGTCTCGCTGAGCCTACTGAGCTTTTTTTCCCCCAGAAATGGCACTCATTTCTGTGCTCCATCTTGATATGCTGAAAAAGACATTTTAGGAATGTCAAGCATTTGTTGATTTCTCAGCCTAACAGTGCATTTTCATGAATATGTATTACTTTCTCTTACAACTCATGTTTCACCTTAGGGGGAAAATGCCAGATAGTTGTGAGGCATTGACTGCTTTCCACTCTGAAACAATATCATCTGCATAACCAAATAAAGTCCTGCCATTATTTCATGATTCTAACATTTTTTGACTATTTTCATTGTCATGTCTTCACAATTTATGGTGATCTCTTTATATTTTTCCTGAGATTCAATTTATTAGTTATAAGTGCTTAGTATGTGATTAGTGCTGTTCTAAGTGCTTCAAAACATTGATTCATTAACTCTTAACCACCTTAGGAGACAGAAAATGTTATTAAACTCATTTTATAAATGAGTCAACTGTGGCACAAAGAATGTTAAGTAACTCAAATGGCTGGTTAGTAGTGGTGTTGAGATGTTTAATCCCTGTTCTTCATCCCTATACTATGCTCATTTATAACATAAAATGCTAATAACACATGTCTTCTGGTACCACACAAGAAAGATGGAGTGACATATTAGATTTGAGATTTCTATTACTTAACTCTTAGAACTGATCAAATAATATGCTAATCCTATGGGACCCCAGACAGTTCTGTCTCATAAATGTGTATGTGTATGTGGTGTATGTACATGTGTGTGTGTTAGAAGGAAAATGATGGAGAGAACAGTACAGTTTAAGCAGAGATTATGAAATAAAAATATTTTGTATATATAGAATTTATGTTCTTATTTAAGAGGCAATAATTATCTTTTTGCCAAAATTTTATCATAGAATACCATGAACATCTATACTCATGGTTAAGAGGACTAGCCTGGTGAAATAAAATTACTCCTGGTCAAAAAAATTAAGATGGAATCACAATACAGTTCCATCTAGTCTAGATTATTCAAGATAGTCTATCAAAAGATATGTTTCCATGAGACATTAACTAAAAACCTTAGGTCAAGAATACATAATCATATTTCCAGACCATGGTAAATTTATCATTTATTTTGCTATGCTCAGTTCTTTTACAAAATATCTTGGTGTGCTTCCAATTTGATTTTAAATGTCACAGATATGCACTAGTTATTGTAACAGATATTGCAGGCTATATTTATTTCTTATGAGGAGAAGCATAGTCTCTTTACCTCTCTTGTATTTCACTTTCTGGAAAAGAACTTCTCAGAACTAGCATCCAGGGCAATGCAGTTGCTTAAGACATGGGCAGAAAGCTATTTTGATTGAGCTTTCATTGCTTTATATCCCCCCCCCGAACCCTAAGACCCAGTCTTGCCATGTGACTAATAAGACAATATTTACAAAATTTGCTTTCAGGCTCTTCATTTTGTCTGAGCTGTAAATGTGAGGTAGAGTAGAAATGGAATTGATGTTGCTTTGCCTCAACTCTAATCTCTCTACTGCAATATTGACAAAGTTGTTTCTTGCCCAGAACATTGTGGGCAGAGACTCTGGGCCGGACAAAGTCTAAAACACAGCATCATTCTCACAGGTGGGTATGACAACAAAATAATAATGATTGTTATTTTTGATGAGCTTCCTAATCCTGCTCCCAGCAAATGTCTTTACCATGTGTTTGATCATTCACCAATGTCATTAGAGCTGAAATGAAGAAATCTTTAAATTCCATGCCCACTGATATAACATACAGCCACGAGACAGCCAGGAAGAAGGCTGGCTTCAGAAGCATCCCTCATTGTTTTCTAAAGTGAGATTCCTCAAATTACGGATGGTCCATGGATATATTGTCAGAAGTTTATGGATGTTTCATGAAAATTTGCTAATCTAATATTTAAACTGTGATAATAATTAAATATGCTAAATTAAGCATCATCCATATAATTCCACTAACTAATTAACTCTGAATTCTCTCAATGTATTTCAATGACTGCATTTATGATCAGGTTTACTATCACACAGGTATTCCAGTAATATCACTTTACTGTTATTACCAATTTGATTGTGGTTTTCCAGAGAAACAGATTTAGTAAGATCTACATGTATATTTACACACACATAGATACACATATATAAATAGGAATATATAGGGATATAAGTATATTATAATAAGTATATTATTATTTAAATAATTATAAGAATAATAAGTATGATAAGAATATGTAGGTATTATAAGAAATAGCTATAATATGAATACAAATATATATTTCTTATACATAACACATAATGTATGAGAAATAGATATAATATGAATACATATATATCACATACATATGGTAGTGTACATACATATGTATAATACAAACAGGCTTATGAAGTTATTGAGGTAGACAAACCCTACAATCTGCATTATATGAGCTAGGAAAACCAGTGTTATAATTCAGTATGATTCTAGACGGCTGAGAGTCAGGAGTCAGCAGTAGAAGTCCCCAAGACTGATGGCCTGAGAATCAGAGGCTGACGTCCAAGGGCAGGAGAAGATGAAAGTTCTAGCTCAAGAAGAAAGAACCTGCCCATCTTTTACCATTTCATCCTGTTTGCTCCCTCATTGAATTGGATGATGCATACCCACATTGATAAGGGTGGGTCTCTTTAATCTACTGAATCAAGTGCTCTTATCTGGAATCACATACTGACCAAGAAATTGTGTTATACTAGCTGTCTGGGCATCCTTGAGACAAGTCAAGCTGAGACATAAAATTAACCATCACATTATATTGTTTTAAAAAAAGATAAAGTGGCAATACTGTTTTAAAAAATGTCTTTAGCCTCCAGTAAAGGACAAATAGCCTAACACAGCAAATGGTATGAATGAAGGTCTCAGAGAAGTTTGTGAAAGGGGAAAGTGGTGGGAAAATTGAGTTGTCCTATGATACATGGTAGTAAAAGTTTGCAGAGCTCAGAAGAACCTGCCCGTATTAGAACCACTCAGAAACAGGCTGGCTCCCTGCACACCCTCTGTTCCCTCTGTCTGGGAACACACACCACAGCTGCTGCCACCTGAAATAATACCCGAGCACTTGTCACCTTTTTCAAGCCACATTCTCTGAGAGGCCTTTTCTATATTACAAATGGCAGCTCCTCCTCCCCCCCTCCCAATTTGTCTCATTCTTTCCCTAGCTGTTTCTCCCCAGCCACAATATATATTCTGCTCTGATTTAGTATCTGTTTTATGCTGGTGAAATGTGAGGCCCATGAAGCCAGGGAATTTTATTTTGCTCAATGATGGATCTAATGTCTCAGAAGAATGTTGTTGGAAATAGCAGGTGCTCAATTAATATGTCTTAAATGAATGAACAATTGCATTACTGAATTAATATTTACTTTGTGCCAATTTGACTGTCACATTCACCTTGTCACACCAATATTGTTCATTTTCATTTTGTCATTTTGCAGTTTTGCTTCTATTTCATTTGTGAAGCTATTTTTATTTATATTTATGCAACTAACATTAACTCTGGCCACTTAATGTACCTTGCTTTATGTTTAAGTAATAAAATTGGAAATAGTAAGATAAAATTTAAAAAACCTTTTTTTTCCTCTTTAGTATAACTTTAAGAATTCTCAAAGAACATTTATACTTTGTTCAATTTTTAAAAATAATATTTGTTAACAAGATTTTTGGCTAGTGTATCAGAAGGGGTTCCGTTGATTACTAAGTGCTGTGATTCAGTCTTTGTACTTGAACTTTCAAGTTCCCCCTTGCCTCCTCACCCTGATTTGAGTAGCAAAAATTGTACAGAACAAGAAATAAGATACAGGCATTTGAGTAGCATTTTTACAAATAAAACACTATGACTGAAGTCAGCTCCTCCCCTGCACATTAGAATTACTCAAAAATTGCTACAGCTTTGAGAATCCATCTTTTAAATAAGGTTTCATTTCTCTGAAATTGTAGCTATTGTAAAGCGCATTCAGAGACTTATAAGGTAGCATATAGTTTCCTCCCTAAGTTGATGGGTGTAACTATTAGGTAGTTGTTGAATGCATTAGAAAAAAATCAATTGTTCCGGGGATGATTTCCCTACCAATTATTTAATCCCAAAATGTTCTGATGCTATTAACTCAGGGTTTCAAACGCTTGCTAAGCTCTTTTTTTTTCTTTTTGAGTTATTTCTTTGATTATTCTAAAGGTCCAGGATGGTACTCTCAAATATAAAGGAACTCTGTAATTTTGAAGCTATTTTATAAACAGACTTCCTTACTTTCCATGTTAGAGGTGCCAATAAAACCATGTTCTGGGGTTTAAGAAGCCTCCCCATTAGCTCAATCCCTAACCCCACATCAAGCATGAATATGCATATAGTAATTCTTTAATCCCTTTAATAGCTAATATTTTATAGTTTAAGACTGTGAATGGCGTTTAGGAAATCCAACCATTGCAAAGAGCAGAAAAAAGAATCCACTTCAGCCTCCTTGTGAGAAGTATGGATTACAGATCTCCATACAAAAGGAGAAATTCCCCTTTTTCTCCTTTTCCTTCTGAACAAAACATAGCTATAGATGACGCTTTAGGGCATATTCTCATTGAACATTTTTTTTCACTGAGCATTTCCAATTGCAATCTCCTAAAAATGCCTCTGCACTTGGCAACTGCATTTCAGAGCCCTTCCTGTTGCCCCAAAGGACCATTATGTCTGCACCTGATTCTTCTGCCTGTTACTCCAATTTCTTTTATTATACATTAAGACTCATAACACTCACCAAAAGCTCACCTGTCCTTTAGCTAACTCTATTAATCATGTGTCCTCCTAAAAGGCAGTGTTAGTTACCTGTTCCTATGTAGCAAATTTACCACAGACTTAGCTGCTTGAAATAACATACAATTAGTAACTTAGTTTCTCACATTGGAGTGAGGCCTGGATTATATAAATCCCACCAGGCTTAGCTGGGTCCACCTGTTCAGGTTCTCTCATAAGGCCTTGGTGCCCATCAGGGAAGGATTGTCACTTAGGCTCAAGTAGGGAAGGATCTGTTTTTAAGGGCATGTGGTTGTAATGGGATTCAGTTCCCTGGGAATTGTTGACCAAAAGCCAGCTTCCATTTCTTGCTGTGTCAACCTCTCTAACATGTTGGCTTAATTTCATCAAAAAACAGGAAGGGACAGAGTTTGCTAGGAAGACAGATGAAAAAATTGCACGTGACCCCCATCATGGCAATGACACTCCATTCCATTATTAGCTGGAAGAAAGTCACAGGTCCCTTCCATACCAGAGTAGAAGGAACAACATAAGAATATGACTATCAGATGGCAGGAAAACGTGAAGTTATAGCTACCTTTAGTTTATATGGCCACCATAATGTTAGTTAACAACGGACCTTTTCTATTATTATTGATTGCACAAACATACACACACATATATATTATATATATGTATAAATTACATCATTGTCTACCCTGAGTTTCTTCCATCAACTTGTCACCTGTGAGCCATCTTTATATCTTGTGCCCTCTTCCTCCCATGATTTTACTCTCCTCCCCTTCTCTTGTTCTATGCTTCAGTTCTGTTGACAGTTTTAAATTTTTTTATCCATGTTTGTTTGTTTTCCCTGTAGCCCTCATATAAGTGAGATATCCTGTATTTCTCTTTTTCTTTCTGGTTTATTTCCACTAACATGATTCCTTCTAGCTCAGTCCATATTGTGGCAAATGGCATAAGTTTGTCTACTTTGATTGATGAAAAATATTCCATTCTGTAGATATACCACACTGTTTTCAGTCATTCATCAGTTCTGGGGCATTTGGGTTGTTTCCATATCTTGGCAATTGTAAATAGTGCTGCAATAGACATCCAGATACATGTGTCTTTTGGGTAGAGTCCCAGTAGTGGGATTGCTGGGTTGAATGGGAGTTCCATTTTCAGTAGCTTGAGGGTCCTCCACATTGTCTTTCATAGTGGTTGAACCAGTTTGTACTTCCATCAGCAGTGTAAGAGCGTTTCTTCTTCTCCACATTTACGCAAACACTTGTCTTTTTTTTTTTTAATATGGACCATTATTGCTGGTATAAACGGTATCTCAGTGTGGTTTTGATCTGCATTTCCCTGATTATTAGTGATGTTGAACATTTTTTCATATGTCTATTGGTCATTTGTATTTCCTCTTTGGAGAGGTGTCTTTTTAGTTTGTTTCCCCATTTTTTTGACTAGGTTTTTGCTTTGTTTTTGTTAAGCTGTGTGAGTTCTTTGTGTATATTTTTTTATTAAACCTCTATCAGTTGTATTGAGGGCAAACATTTTCTCCCATTGGGTTGGGTTTCTTTTTGCTTTGATTATCGTATCTTTTGCCATACAAAAGCTTTTTAGTTTGATGTAGTCCCAGCTGTTTATGTTTTCCTTCATTTTTTTGCCAGCTGTAGATGTGTCCTGAAAGGGGTTTCGGAAGTGCAGTTCTTGGAAAGTTTTGCCCAAGTGTTCCTCTATCTATTTTATGGTTTTAGGTCTTACATCTAAATCTTTATTCATTTTGAGCTAGTTTTTGTGGAAGGTGTGAGAGAGTTGTCCTTGTACATTTTTTTTTTTTTGGCATGTCTTGGTTCAGTTTTTCCCAGCACCAATTATTGAAGAGGCTATCTTTATTCCAGTGTATGTTTATTGTCCCTTTTTTGAAAATTAGTTCACCATATAGGTGTGGCTTTTTTTCTGGGCACTCGATTCTGATCCATTGGTCTGATTGTCTGTTTTTGTTCCAGTACAATGCTGTTTTGATTAGTATGGCTTTGCAGTATAGTTTGAAGTCTAGGATTGTAATACCTCTGTTCTCTATTCTGTTGGTTAAGGGAATTTTGGATATTTGGGGTCTTTTGCTGTTCCATATAAATTTCAGCAATTTTTTTTCTAGCTCTTTGAAAAATGTCATTGGGATTGCATTGAATCTGAAGATTGCCTTTGGTAGTACAGCCATTTTGATAATGTTGATTCTTACAATCCATGAGCAGAAAATGTCTTTCCATTTTTTAATGTTTTCTTCTGTTTCTTTTAAAATGAAGGAGATTTTTAAAGTCCAACTTCTTAAAACAATCTTAAGGCATTCCGCTACTCTGCTGAAAACACATAAAAATGAACAGAATAGCAGTTGTTATTTGCTTTAACTTCCAGGAAGTCTCTTAGATTCCAATGGGCACAGTAAGGTTTTTCCTAGTGGTCTGTGCCCCAGGAGGACATACAAGGTATTAGACAAAAATCATATAATGTATGGACTCAGGTCATCTGTTTTTAGCAATCTTGGTTTGATGCTTCTGGGGACCAAACTACCCTTAGTTAGAACTCCTGGTTTTTGCTGATTTTTCCTGTAGAGTTATATTTTTTACTCTTTTATAAACACTCAAAAGCATATCAGAAATGGTTTAGTGAGGACAAGAAGGGTGTGCTCTGTGCGATGGGTAGTTTGTCAAAGAAATAGATTATGAAAAGTCTTTTTAAATTCTTTAGGTTTAGCATATTCACAGTTGTATAGATGAAGCACCATGTACACTGTGTCAATATATTCTATTATTTGCCAAATGTGTAGTGAGATGGGCAGGAAAACCAGATATTATTGTCTTTTTATTATACATGAGGTTACTGACCCTCAAAAGACCAGATAGTTAGTAAAGAGTAGAAACAGAAACACTTCTTTCTCTTATCCTTAAAGTTTATATGTAACCTTTTATTTTATTTTTTATTTTCCTCTTAACTGATTCCTTTGCCCAAAAATCTGTTACTACTCAACCATATCACTGCTAGGAGATGAGAGCAAGGGAAGGAAAGGAAAGAGAAGCGAAGAGAAAGGAATATAATTGGAAAGAAAGGAGTAACATGACAAAATAAAAGTGAGAAAGGACAGTGATAAAAGAGGATAATACAGTTACAATCTTAAAATTTTCCTTCTTTTAGAAATTGCAACAAGTTCAAGTTATGTGCCTTTTCTTTATTTTTCAGAGTGGCCATAGCAATTGCTTGCTTTGTCCCCATGGTCCTGGGGCCAGATAGGTCACTTCTGCTGCCTTGCCTACAATTAGAGATCAATTAGAGAAGAGGAATCACCCCATTTGTGCCCTAAACAGGATGTACCCATAGGGCTCCAACTCACCCAGCAGTTAATAAAAGCAATCCCATTTGTGTTGCGAGGAATGTCTTTGCTTGGATCCCAGAGTACAGCAGATTGAGAAGGAAATTTGCAAGCAGGTTGTTCATGGGGGAACTCCACCAAAACCATGCCTGTCAGGGAACAAAGGAAGCCTAAACAAGCATAGCAAAAAGTCTGAATGTCAACCAAATTGCAACAAAGACCTCCGTCATGGAGAGCTTCTGATGGAGCTGGGGTGATCCTTTGGAGATGTCTTGAGTTAAAGCAGTGGGAAGGATTTTGTTCAACCTTCTCTCCCTCACCCATCAGTCACTGAATGTGGGTTGCTCTTAAAGAGGGAGGTCCTTGAGCAAAGTAACTCCTTTCCACCTAGGACATAGTTTGGCAAAGTATGAGCCTTCAGGCCACTGACCATCTGCTGACTCTTTTTGTAAATGAAGTTTTATTAGAAAGCAGACACACTTATTCAATTTTATATTGTCTCTGGCCATGTCTCTCACACAACTGCAGGTTTGAGTAGTTGTGGCATAGACTGAATTACCAGTAAAGCATGAAACATTGGTTATGTGATCCTTTGCCATACAGAGAAAATGATTTCTGACCCCTGGCTTAGGGCAGTTTCCTGAGAAGGGCAGCCAACACTACATAGTTAGAGGAATCAGTGCTGTGCTGAGTCCTAGATATCATAATAGGCATGATGCAACAGGTGGGGGCAGGGAGATGAATACCGCACAGAGCAAACCTTGATTAATGAAAGCTAGAATACAGATGGGAGACAGAGGATAACTTTTCCTTCCTCCCACCATGAGGGTCTGTTCTGAGATAACAGAGCTCATACAGTCTTGCTGAAGATGCCTCAAAACACCAAGCAATTGCCATTGAAAGCATATACTCTTCTTTTTCTTATCTTCTCTACTTTGGGACCCCCTTCCCCTCACTCCTGCTTTCCTAAATTTAATCTTCCCATTAAAGTTTAGTATACAGACTCTTTGTATCAAACTGTTTTCTAGGTAACCAAGATTAACACCTGTAAAATCAAATATTTAGAATCTGTCATGGATCTAGCATAAGGGCCAAATGGTGGTCCACTTAGAGGAATAAGGACATATTCTTCCTGACAACTCATTCCACTCACAGTATTCTTCAACTATACCACTCTCCTGCCCCAGGTACCTATTTGGCTTAAATTCTTCCCTGAGGCTACCCTGAAGTATTAATACTTCTGTCCCTCTTAGTCTCAATTTTCCATAACCAAGACAGAAGATGTGTTCATATTCCTGAGGCCCCAGTTCCACTTCTGAGAAGAATGTTATTATATATGATACTGTTTTGACTTGCCCTCAGGGTATTCCCCTTGCTCTTTCAGGGTCACAGTTCATCCTATGAATTATAAAGCCACTAGGGGAGAAAGACTAGTTCTAGCCCATATGCAATTTTAACAAGACACACCAAACAACATGGAGGAAAGAGGTCCTTAGGTTGCTCTGTGTTTCTAAAGTCAAGCTCCAGAAAAATCAAATAAGCAGGCTGCACACAAGGAAGCAGGCAAACTTTGTTTTGCTGAACGGACTCTTTTCCTTGGGTTCATTCCAAGAGGGAACAGGCTCTGAGTGAGTCACAGAACAAATAGGGCAGAGTTTGCCTTTCAGGGAAGGCAGTCGTGTGGGTGTACCTGTGGCCCCTTGAGGAGGCTCTGCAGGCACAACTCCCCAAATCCCAGATTATGTCAGATGAGTCTTCCATACCTGATGCCCGTGTCCACTACACTCACGTCTCTTTCTGGAGCTCATGCAGACTGCGTTTCCCAGGGTGCTCATCACCTGCGCCATCCTCCCAGTGAAGAGGTTGGGTGGAGGCAAGTTTTGTCTGAGTTGATAGGTGAATGTGTCACCTGGAGCTAGGCCAAAATATGGGACAAAGTTGAAACTGGGGTGGTGTAGGTTGAAAGTTGCTCCAGAGATGTCATCCATGGGACCAGTAGATCTCAGCGTTTCTTCATCATTTTTTCTTTGTATTTTTCTTTCTTCTTCCACCTGGGTCCTTTTGTACATTTTGATTTTCAAGGTCACTGATTCAGTCCGGCTTGGCCCAATAAATCTGTGAAGAAATTTTTATCTCCTCTATCCATCTTTTGGCATTTCACTGCTCCTTAATTTTCTTGTTTGAATCTTCAATTTCTAATTTCTGTTTATTAATTCTATTTCTCATGACATTCAATTTTCTGTAGTTTCTTCCATTTCTTTGAATTTCTTTACCATGGAAACTTTGAGCCCTCTGATTGATAGGGAGATAATATCCTTCATATCTTTGTGGATAGATCCTGGAGAGCACTTCCCTCCTTGTCAAGTCAAATATCTTTGAGGCCTCAAGTCACCATGTACTATGGTCTTGCTGCATCTAAAGCAGTAACATGGTCAGATAAAGAGAGTTTTAGGGGAAATCCAAGAGAACATGCTGGGGAAGACAAGTACTAGTCCCGACTCCCTGCCAGCTGCTGGGGTGCCTTTTGTTTGCAGGCTGTGTTCACTGTGGTTACTCACAGTTTCGGAGTATGTTTCCTGGACACAGACCCAGGGGTCATGCAGTGGGGAGGGGTGGGAGACCTCTCTGGCTTGCTGAAGCTGTCCAGATTCCCTTGCTCCTTCTTAACCTACAGCATCAGGCTCCTGGAGGGCAACTCATGGAGGGCAGTGGGAACCAGTGTTGGCAGTTTTCTAACTACCTGCAGCTTCCTTTACATTCTCTACCACCTGCCAGATGTTAAATGCAAACAGGCTCTAGACTTCATAGAGCTTCCCATGGAAGAGATGCCTACAACAAGGCATGGGGACAAAAGTGCAGCGTTTTTGTGCCCTCTCTAGGCATACCATACTCCCCCTTTTATGCTAATTTTTATGTAGTAGTTCCATCTTTCATATTCTGTCCCCAAAAGTTCCCTTGGTATTCTAAATATTAAAATGCTGGTTGGCATATTCTATTGCTAAATTATACATGATGCAAATTTTAAAATTGCATGCGAATGCTAATTGTCACAAACTACCCATCCTGCACAATTAAAATCTGTATGTACATGTTTACAAAGCTTATGGTTCAAAAATTATTTTTATTTATTTCAGTTGAGCCTCATTAGATACCTTTAAGGTATGTATATCATGTCCTACTAGCTGCTGTGCAGTGGTGTAGATGGACTGCTTTGTCTTCAGTCTTGGAGTTACCCTTTAATTTGTTGAAAACTGTCATCTATAAACTTCTTTACTTATACCCAGTTTTCTTATCTGTAAGCTTGAATTAATAATGATAAGCCCCTCAAAAAGATTGTGACAAAAATTCTAAAATCTTATCATGAATATTTGAACAAGATCTGGTGTATAAATGCTCAAGATATATTACCTATTATTTATTATTATTGCTATCTTCTTTATCATTATCTCTTATTTCCTTTTATAGGTTATAAAACTACCTGGCATCAGTCAAGTCACTCTTAGACTCAGTTAATAAAAACAGATCTTGGGTACAAATTTATGTGTTCTGACTACAAATTCAAGTTATTTACAACACCCCATATTGTTTCTGTAAGTAAAAAAGATTAAAGTTGAAAATAAACATAAAATTCTCTCTCCATTCCTTAACCACTAACCAGAGATGTAGTGCTATGAAAATTCTATGAATAGAAGTTGCTGGGATGGCATTATCTGTTTAAAATGGACATTTAATATCCTTTATCTGTGCTTCCTCAATACTAGCCTATTAACTTTGCTGCAATAGATTGCAGATATCAAGCTAGTATTTGTCCCAATTAAAGGAGCTCCTTGATAATATGGACCAGATTACTCATTTTTGCTTTCCCATTGTAATATAAATACAATTTAGGTGACATTTTAAGCTGAAGGGTATTTTAGTGAGGTTATTTAAACAAGGGGCATTAGTGACAATGCCAAATCTATGAATTGACTCCCATATTGTTGGGCCCTCAAGAGATAGTGAATTCAAAAAGGCAAGACTCACTCTAAGGACTTTTTGGACAGTTTATATCACTATTGTTCTTTGGCTCTCAGATGAGCTGAACTACCAGTTCATCTTTGTATTGACATCAAAGGTAAACAAAGGCAGGAAAACAGCTACAGAGTGATATTATAAAGAACCTGGCAATGCGAGCATGATGTTCTACTAATAGATGTGTTTATTTCTGATCTTGGGGTGGGATTGGAAGATATAAATTATAGAATTACTTTGATTTTCTGTTTTTCTTTATTTTAATATTTTCCTGCTTTACCATAATGAAAAATTGCAGATCACTTTCACACAATCCTTCTGATGCTTCAAAGCATTAGAATCGAAGTCTTTCAATTTATAGAAATTTTGTTTGTACAGACAAACAGACCAATGGATCACAATTGAATATCCATAAATAAAACCACACATATACAGTCAATTAATCTTTGACAAAGGGGCAAAAAACATACCCTGGAACAAGGATAGCCTCTTCAGTAAATGGTGCTGGGAAAACTGGATCAAAACTTGTAAAAAAAATGAACCAGGATAACACCCTCACACCCTGTACAAAAATTAACTCAAAATGGATAAAAGACCTGGAAGTGAGACCTGCAACCATAAAATACATAGAAGAAAACCTGGGCAAAACCCTTCATGAATTTCACCTCAGAAATCCATTTGGGGAAACAACTATGGCTGGCAAAAAAATGAAGGAAAGCATAAACAGCAGGGACTATATAAAACTAAAAAGTTTCTGTTCAGCAAAAGAGACAATAAACAAAACAAAAAGAAAACCAACCAACTGGGAGAAAATTTTTGCCCTGCAGACAAGCGACAAGGGTCTGATAACAAAGATCCACAAAGAGCTCCTACAGCTCAACAAAAACAAAGCAAAAAACCCAATCAAAAAATGGGGAGAAGAACTAAAAAGACACTTCACCAAAGAGGAGATACAGATGGCTAATAGACATATGAAAAAATGCT